>JASKGM010049611.1:0-20302 GCA_034509205.1 Ceratonia siliqua
AGGTTCCCCTACCGCCCCAAAAATGAGGCTGTAGGGGAGTAACTCCCTTATTTACAATTAATTTAATTTATATTCTTTTAATATCTTACATTAAGGGTCGATCATCATTGTAGGATGGGGATCAAGGTTTTGCATGTTAATGATTATTTATTATTAATGAAGCAATCTTGATAATTTATAGTATATTTTAAAGCAAAACCTTTTTTTATGCTTTAATCTTGGTGTTGACATTTGTTTTTTTATAGCAAGACTAACAACTCTATGTTTGCAGGCTTTGTGGCTAACCTGAATTTGTGATATACATTTTTTAAATACCACTTGATCATTGTTATTCATTAAATTTTTAATACTTTATTATCAATTATAATTTATTCGTTTGCTGGAAAATAATTATTTAAAAACTCATGCAATTTGGTACGTTAATGAATTTTTATTATGAAATATAATTGTATTTTATTCGCATAGGTTATTTGAAATTAGACTGCAATGCAAGCATAACTATTAATTGAAAAAAAAAAATTAGCTAGTTCTTAAATTAAGAAAAATAAACTAGCTATAATAACTTATTACATGCGTGAAGTATTTTTTTAATTACAAATTAATTTAAAAGTATGTTAAAAATAATGAATAATATATTATATATATAGTATTTTAATTTAGACAATATAAATAAATATTAAACTCAAAAAAAGTTGATTAAATAATATGTATACTAAACAAAAATAACTTAATAATTAAAATTAGTATTGAAAACTATCATCTAAAAAGCTTAAATCATTCTTTATCAATAAGCTAGCTGAGTGCTCTCCTATGTCACTAGAATAATGGATCTACCCATTTCATGTATGGTCATCAATAGTTGAGCTGTTTCTATCACTGCTTTCTGCTTGTGCATAGAATAATAAGTTTTTTATTTTTTATTTTTCAAATTGTTACCTTAACTTTATCTTTTTCTTACAATTCAAACACCTTCTAGTAGTCAGATTTAACAATTTCATTAGAATATGACTATAGAAAACATTATACCGAACTAGTCGTGCTAGCTACTGGCACCAGAGATTGAACTGTGTTTAATTGTTTATCAACTAAATAAAGAATTATTAATTGCAAACAACAGAATAGAATATATGTTATTCCAGCCTATAATATCTATACAATCTGGGAATAAAAAATGTGACACGCAGCATGATTGTAAATTTTATTGTTAAAGTTGACACCTATATAAATTAAACTAAAACTTAAACTGTCAGATAATATTTTTTGATTTTTTTTGTATAAAATCCATTGCTAGATTAAAAAGTTTATTATATATACCATATTAATAAAATTTCATCCTAATATTTAATTATTTTATAATTTATCAATAGTTTTTTAAATTTAATGTATTATATATTTTTTTAATATAAAATATTTAATTATATTTTTATTTTTTTTTAATTTGAAAAAATTTATTATACAAAATCAATATGTTGAAAGTTGTGAGTCCTCTATTATTACACTACCAAATTTGTATCATTTTTATATCTTCTTTCACACATTTTGTTTTATTATAAAAATTTATATATTTTGTGACTTTATATTAAATGGTGAAAAATACCGTTTCTAGAAAATTATTATGATCAAAAGATATCCACCAAAATAACCCATTCATCTATTTATGGGTCAAAGGGGAAAGTGACAAGTTAGAGAAAATCTTGCAAACATCGATCAAAGTAATTCTTACATGGTTTAAACTTGTAGGGCATGCTTCATTGGAATCCACTTTGACATGATGCTATTGGAAGCTTTCTTACTTTCTCCCCCAACTTTTGTTTTTCACTTGTAGTGACAGAAGCTACCATCCATTTTATATATTTTTATGCTTTGGAGCTAAGTCGTATATTCGAGTGGGAAGTGCCTCACTGTATGGGGCAAATCAAGCAACAATGTATAGTCTCAATAATTACAAAATCCACTTGTACTTTAGACCCACCACTATGTGAATTATTCTCCCAAGGAAGATTCCCCTAAAAGAATATGCATTTTAATTATTTTAGTTACATGAGTTTTCTTTTTTTTTCTTGATAAATTAACCACTTAAAAAAAATATATAAAGAGTTAATTATTTTTTGATACTTCAATGATAATGTATTTAAAAATATTTCCTTGTTTTTTATAATTATTTTGAAATATCATTATGAAATTATTTAAAATTTAAAAAAAATCTTACAAACCACCAATTTGAAAAATAATATTTTTAAATAAAATTAACTCAAATATGATTTTACAATCTATACAATTTTTTTACTTTCATATGGCCTTTAGGGTGTGTTATGCTAGGGCTTGCCTTTGGTAGAACAAAAACTTTTACATGTTGAACCACCCTTCTGATCGTACTTAAGCTATTATGAGTTGCGACTTGCTGGAGTTTTTCTGGTGAGCAAAAACTAAACTATGCTTTTTGGTTTATTCCTTTTCCTTATGCATGTTTCATCGAGGGTTCTTGATATTAAGAATAATTCTTTCTTCTCAAGTTTGTAGCAAATGAACGAAATGAGAGAAATTGTGTCCCATTCACTTGAGAAGTATATGTGAAAATAATACAAGCTAGTTGTTATACAAAAAGCAAAAACACCTTAAAGGAAAATACACCTTAAAGGCATATTCTCCTTGTTTAGAATGGTTATTATTTTATTATTTTTTAAAATAAATTTTTAGAACAACTATAAAAAATAGTTTTATAGAATAAAAAAACAAAAAATGTGTTTAGGTAAAAATAGTTTTCATCAGTTGTTTTTTGTATTTTTTAGAAAACAGAAAATAAAAACAAGGCAAAATACAAAAAAGTTGTTCTCTATTTTTTGTTTTCATAAAACAAAAACAAAAAACTATTTTATAAATGCATTCTAAACAGGGCCAAAGACCTCTGCTAGAAAGAGAAGAATACAAAGCAAAGAAAATACACAGAGCTCAAGAAAAGAATAATAAAATAATGTACTACAGTTTCCTAACTAATGAAAACTAAACAATGTCAACTATCTACTTTGTCTGAAAGGAGCCCGGAGAAAAGACATTGTGTGGCCTATAAAGCACAGCAACAGGCTCGACCAAATAGACAACTAGGGCTACAACTATACACTAAAGGCATTAGTTTATTAGCCTTATATTACAATTACAAGGACAAGATTACATGGATGAGAAAAGATGTTGACCAAGTCAACTTGCATGTTGACTAGATCAAACTTTCATTTCCCCTCAAGTTGGAGTGTGGAGATCTGTAACAATCAACTTGCCAACCAAAGTCTTGAATCTGTCTTGACTCAAAACTTTAGTAAAATCATCAGCTACCTTATTCATGGTCCAAATTTTGGAGGGAGCAATTTCATTTGACTGCACTTTCTCTCTAACAAAATGACAGTACATCTCAATATGCTTTGTTCTTCAATGAAATACTAGGTTTGCTACAATATGAAGCACTACCTGATTGTTACAATATAGAGTAATGGGAACATTTTGAGGTGCCTACAAGTCATTCAGCAGCCATCGTAACCCTAACAATTCACTTACAGTAGTTGCCCTGTGTCTGTATTGATGTAAACCACAAGAGGTGTAATCCTTGCAGATATAATGGTAAGTATGATTTAGAGTAAGGGTCATTCCCACAAGGGATTCAGTCTAATTGATGAGCCACAAATATAACTAAAGAAATAAAATGCTAAATGTAAAAAGAGGGTTTTGTAAATGATGAAAATAAATAAAAATCTAAAGATAACCGAGAACTGTAAAGAAACAAAGTAAATTAACACCGAAGATAATAATAAGAAAGATGATTAAAGGAACACTCTCTACCACTAGACATTTATTATGCTCATCAAATTAACAATATTCCCAATTCTAAGAAAACATAACTCCATGCAAGTAGTTACTTCAAATGCATAGAATCAACAGAAAGTGCACAAGTCCATTTTATTGAAAGCAATAAATCCTAAATCCTTCTCGCACACTTAATGTTTACATTGTCCTCAATGTAAGTCTAAAAGCGTAGATAAAAGAACTAGGTGCAGGAACAGTAACAAAAACATAACTAAATAAAACACACAAAAGAAAGCAAGGAAAATAAAATGAAGGAGAGCAAGAAAGATCTCATCTGATTGTTGCGTGCTTTTCCTTTTTGGGTTGCTTCCCATAAGGACTTGGTTTATTGTCCTCAGCCGACATCCACCTTGTTACTCATAAGGGGATGTGGAGATTGCTTGGATGCTCCACTACTTCATAGATGTTGAAGTGTTTCACTTTACCATCAAACCCCACTGTGAGGCTACCAATGTGCACATCAATCTTTGTCTTTGTAGTCTTCAAGATCAATCTACCTAACAAGAGTGGTGTCGGGTTGGTGGTTATCTCATATCTCATCTCGAGCACATAAAAGTTTGTTGGAAAAATTAGATCATCAACCTACACAAGCACATTTTCTATAACTCCTTTTGGATAGGTCTCTATACACATTTTCTACCTCGGTTTAGCCATCGATTTTTGGATGGTCAGTAGAGCTTATCCTCAGTGTGGTGACAACTGCCTTCCATACTTCCTGCCAAAATTTGCTCACAAAAACGTGGTTTCTATATGAAATCATGGAGATGGGAAATCCCTGTAACCTTACAATTTCCTTAGTAAAAACATCAGGCACCTCTGTAATAGTAAAGGGATGAGACAGGGAGATGAAGTGACCATATTTAGTAAGCCTATCAATGACCACCATAATGACCTCTTTCCCTACAGATTTTGGTAATCCACTTATAAAGTCTATATTAATATCCTCCTAAACTCTTATGGGGATAGGCAAAGGTTGCAATAAGCCAGCCAGTGTCATGGCTTGGTATTTATTAGCCTGACAAATGTCACACCCCAATACATAATGATGAATCTCTTTCTCCATCCCTTTTTAATGGAATAACCCAGCCATTCTCTTATAAGTCTTGATAAAACCTGAGTGTCCTCCCAGGGGTGAGGCATGGAATTCTCTAGAAAGTGTTTGGATCCTCGGTGATGCCTTAGGCTGGACGAGCTTCCCTTTAAATAACAAGTGTCCCTTTTTCAGGGAGTAATTTGGTTGATAGCTAGGAATAGTTACCACTTGGTGTAGGATCCCTCCAAGCTTCTCATCTAGGGAATCTCATTCATCACATTGAGCTATAGTGAGGACTCATAGTTCTATTGGTTCCTCCATCCTTAAAAATGCATATGCAGCATCATTTTCTCAGTCTAGCTTGTACACAATGGTAAACCTATACCTCAACAGCTTGGCTGCCTAATGTTGTTATTTAACACTCATGATCCTTTATTCCAACAAAAACTTCAAGCTCTTTTGGTTAGTGCGTATAGTGAAGTGGTTCCCAAAGAGATAAGGTCTCTATTTCTGTATTGCGAAGACTATGCCATCAATTCTTTCTTGTACACTAAACTATGCTTGGTCCTTTCTAAATTTCTTACTCAAGAAAGCTAGAGGCCTTCCTTTTTACATTAAAACTACTTATATGCCTAATCCTGAAGCATCAGTCTCCACCTTAAAAGGTTTGTTCAAATCTGGCATTGCCAAAATTGGGCCTTCATCATTGCCAATTTCAGTGTTTCGAAAACTTGTTGTGCTTGCTCATTCCATCCAAACCCATTATTCTTTAGCAGTTCTATGCTCGTATCCTTGGATAAACTTACGATAATAGCCAATTAATCTAAGAAGCCCCACAGACTTTTGAGATCCTTAAGAATAGGTCAATCTCGCATTGCTTCTAACTTTTTAGGATTTGATTGAACTCCTCGTGCAAAGATAATGTGTCTTAGGTACTACAAGCTCAACTACCACAACAAACATTTTTTTTTCTATTTAACAATAGCTAATTGCCTGCTAGAATTTGCGGGGTGATCCTAAGGTACTAGGTGTGCTCTTCTAGAGTAGTACAATATATGAGTGTATCATCAAAAAACACTAATATGAACTGGCCTAGATGAGGCCTGAAAATTCTATTCATTAATGGTTTGAAGTAAAAGGGGCGTTGGTAAGTCTAAAGGGTATAACTAAGAACTCATAATTCTCTTCATGAGTCCTAAAAGCGATTTTTGGCTCATCCTACTCCTTGATCCTAATTTAATGGTATATAAACTTCAAATGTAATTTAGAAAATATGGTTGCGCCCCCTAATTCGTCCATTAACTCATCTATAACTAGTATGTGCCCCCTAATTCATCCATTAACACATCTATAACTAGTATGGGAAATTTTCCAGGTGTTGCAATTTAATTAAGTACCTTATAATTGACACAAAATCTCCAGCTGCCATCAGTTTTCCTTACATGAAGAACCGGGTTAGAAAAGAGGCTTGCGATGGGCCTAATGATTCCAGCGAAGAGTATTTCCTTGACTAATCACGTTATTTCATTCTTTTGGGAGTAAGAGTATTTATAAGGTCTGATGCTGGGTGGTTGGGCATTCTGCTTGAGTTGGATTTTATGATCTTGCTCATGAGTGAGTGGAAGGCTCAAGAGGGTCTCGAACAACGTTGATGTTCCTCTAGTACCCCAGCTATTTCACTCATGTATTCCTTTTCTTGCCCCTGAATTAACTTCAACAATGATTTCAATGATACCAATTTCTTGGTGAATGAAGGATTCCTTTTCAAGCTCATCGGTACTGTTCCCACAGTGAATTCCATGAAAATTGAGTTCCAATTCAACTTAACATCACCCAATGACTTCAACCAAGTCACTCAAAGTATCAAGTTAGCACTCCTTACTTTGAAAGGGAAGAAGTTTTGAATGACTCAAATCCCCTGCATTTTAACCTCCTTGCAAACTCCCTTCCCCTTAATCCATTACCCATTGTCTATTGCCCACTAATACCGAGAATCAGTGATATAGACTTATGCTTATTCCTAGTTTCTTTACTAACTCCAGTGAGATGAAGTTGTGTGATGCCCTGCTGTTAATCAGTGTTACTGCGTTCTACCATTTTATCCTTCCTATTAACTTTATGGTGTAGTTAGTGGTTAATCCCTATAGGGAATGCAATGACACTTTCATCTCCAGATTCTGGCCCTCTTCGGGGTTCCCAATAAACTCGGTGTGGTCCTCTTCTGGCTCTGGTCTTGGTGGTTCCCCTCTTCTTCTTTGGCTACCATTAAGGTTTGTAAGCTTATATCTTTACATCGGTATCCAGGCATATAATGTTCTTCGTACCTAAAGCACAAACCCTGGCTCCTCATTCTAGCCACCTCTGCCTCTGTTAATCGTCTAAAACTCTCCTCTCCTTTGTTAACATTAACTTGGGATTGTCCCCAGTTCTCCCCCTAGTTGGTAGTGCTCCTTTGAGACTCGCCAGCTTTCCAACTAACTGTTGGACCTTAACCCAATTCGCAGCTATCTTTTCCTTGTATTACCGAGTTAGAAGTTGCCCAAAGACCTAGTGAATACCCTAGTCAACCCCAAATATGTTTGGGGCTATTTATAGTTGACTTCTTTACTCTGCCTCTTGATTTTTTTTTTTTTTGGATCCTTGGCTTTCTCAATTACTCGTTCCTTTCTTCATCCTGATGGATCAGGCCATTAATCGATCCAAATTTTCAGGTCTCCTCATCCTGACCTTAGTCCTAAGCTCCTTTTTCAGCTTATTAAGAAATATGCCCATCAAAAGTTCCTTAGTGGCGTCCAAGACGATGGTGAAGAAAAGTTCAAACTCTTCTCGAAACTCGATCACAGTAACTGTTTGCCACATTGCAACTAGCTATTCGTATTCTCTACCAGTTTAAAAAGAATGAAACCTTTCCAACAGTTGGCCTATGAACTCCCTCTAAGTGCGCACTTTTTCCCTTATCTCCATCCACTGAAACTAGTTCAATGCTTGCCCCTCTAAGCACACAGCCACAACTTCCATTTTTTAATCGTTGGTTACCCTATTCACTGTGAAGTATTGTTTGAACCTAAAAAGCCACCCTCTAGGGTTGTCACCAAAAAATAGGGGTAGTTTTAGCTTCCTAAATATATTCTCTTTGTCCTCCCTTGG
Source organism: Ceratonia siliqua (assembly GCA_034509205.1). NCBI lineage: Eukaryota > Viridiplantae > Streptophyta > Magnoliopsida > Fabales > Fabaceae > Ceratonia > Ceratonia siliqua. The sequence goes on from JASKGM010049611.1 coordinate 8,033, forward strand.
TTGCTCTTCCTTTTCTCTCTCGCCTCCCTTTCTTCTTCCTTATTATATCTTCCTATCAAAGTTTCTACTCGTTCAGCCACCCTTATTATGTTCTCCTCTCTCTTTATTCTTTACTCCATGAAATATTCATGAATCAACCCTATTTCTTTTTGCAGATCCTCTATCCCCTAATCCACTCCTCCCATCGTCCCTCAAGAGTGTCTATTCTTCCATCTATCCTTGTATTGACTATGCCACAAGATGACTGGCTTTGATACCAAATTGATGAGAACCAATAGCACAAGCACAGGTTAGAAATGGAAAAAATGTATTATAGGTGCAAACCAAATTGGAACAGCTACAAATACACTAGCAAGTAGGGTAAATACACAACCTCACAGTGTATCATTCACACAAGGAAATGACTTGATCAAAAGACACACAACAATGGAAGACAAAAGATGAATACTCCTAGCCATATCGGTGCTAGGTCACCCCCTTACACAACTCAAAACTTTCTACCGTTCCACCAGAAACACGGGCCTTTTAACAACCTTTTCAATACAACCCACCGCATGGCAGCCTACCAAACCATGCTGCTCACAAACAAAAATCCTTCAATCACGGTCAATCCTCCACGTGTTGTGGAGATCCTAGGTTTTTTCTACCCTTAGTCTTTCTAGAATAAACTAAGTTTACTTAGGACCCATTAGTGTCCTCTGGTTATTTAGTGGCTCTTTCCTTGTTAGATGAAGCTGGTGAAAAAATATAATTGGAGTAATCTGGTGCCTCAGAGGAAACTATGGAAATTGCAAGTTCCAAAAAAATTGAAAGTCTTTAAGTGGAGGTTGTTCCATGATAGTCTGGCAATGAAAGATAGTCTGTTGGTCCAAGGAATTTCTTTGACTGATGCTTCTTGTCCATTATGTAATGGTCTTCCAGAATCAGTTATTCATGCGTTCATTGAATTCCTTTTTGCCATTGTGGTATAGAGTATCTCACCTCTAATGATTCATGCTCCCCTCTATTCTGCATAATTCAATCTAAGAATGGTGGCACGGTTTGAATTAATATTAGTTCCTTTAATGACTCCTCACTCTCAATTATGGAAAGTTAGAAATGAGAAACATTTTCAGAATAAAGAATGGAATATCATATGGTAACTAAAGCAATTAAGCAATGTGAAGAAATTTTTCTTATTTACTATAGGTACTGACAGTATTTCTTTGTAATTTTCTGATTTAACATTATTCTATTATTTGTTTTGCTTATATTGGTTTAGAGCTTGTGCTATGGGGCTATTAATTTCCCTTTTTTCATAAGTTGTATTGTAGAGTTTCTCCTTCTTTCATTATTAAATTAAGCTTTTTTCTTTGACAAAAAATAAAAATTTCTCATTTGTATATAACTAATAATATAATTGAACATCTTGAATACCTATAACCAATTATAAACACATAAAAGGAATGAGGTAAGTGCCTCATAGTGTACTTGATTCCACTTCTACCTTCTTACATTGGTATTAGATCCAAGATTTAGTGTTCTCTTTGTGTCGCATATTCCTTTAAACGCATGTTTAGTGTAGGCTATTTATGTGTTATGAAATAAAGATCTTTCAATGGTGAAATCTTATATAGATAGATCTTTTAGGCTATGAAATTAATAATAAATGTTCTTCACTAAGTCAAGAACTTGTGTCTAAAATTTGGTGAAATTCTATTGTATTATTTGTGAGAAATTACAAGTTTAGTTCCTAAGAAACATGGTCATCTTATCATTTCTTAAAAGTGTGTTTAGATGGGCTAATTTAAGTGGGAAAATAATTTTTAAAAGATAATTCAAATATTGTACCATAAAATACTTTGTTTGGGAAACTAATAAAAAGTTTTTTAAAGTTCAATAATTTAATCATGAAATTATTTTAGAAAATTGTTGAAAGCCTCACATCGCCTGAGTAGGTTGGTTGAGCATTGATTATAAGTGATTATAACCGTTTTCAATATGGTATCATAGTTAGGTTAAACCTGAAACGTGGAGTTATTCCCACGTTGCCTGGGTAAGTGTGGAATGTCCATTCTTTTCTCGTGAGGGCGAGTGTTGGTAATCGTACATTGCCTTGCATTTAGAGGATGAATTATGCTCGAACACTATAATTGTTTTCAATAAAAATTTAAATGCCTCTTCTTTTTTTGTGAAATATGAAAATTTTCTTTCAATTTCTTATTATTAGTAATGTCCTAACTCTAATCCCTAACCTGTCACTTGTTAAGGGAGTTAGAAGTAAGGATCGAGTTTTGGAGCTAGAAGGGGAGCCAATGCATATGGCCAAATCATTACCACTTACCAAAAACATTAATTCATACGGTCATTTTTTTCCACCATTATTGACAGTTAGTTTCAATTATATTTAAAAAAAAAGAAAAGAAAGGAAAAGCACATCTTATATTCAAAGACTAACTTAGCTATTAGAGAACCTTCATAAGACTCTTAATATGTTCTGCCTTGTTGGTAACCCTGTGAAAAGAGAATCATCATATGCTAGTTTGCAAGTTTAGTGCCATTAGAAAGTTCGTTCTCAACCCTTTCAACATACACCATGTGAGTGATTTTATTGAGAAATGAGAAAGATATAAGGATTTAAAATCAAGGGTTTAATGAATTTGTAGATAATGTCATATACCAAAATATTTGTAGACAATAAAAGATGGAGAATTCTTCAAGAACGACCCATAAATGCATAAATTTAAAAAAAAAACTTATAAATAAAGAAACATATTTTTACATAGAAAATTTATCTCTCTCTCTCTCTCTCTTTGCCTTATGCAACTTCTCTTCTCTTTTTCCATCTTGTGAAACTTTTCTTAATAATGGTAGACAACCTAAAAGTATAAGTTAATCTATTTGAAACTCGTTCATCTTATTTCACAAGAAGCAAAATATTAGCACAACTAGTTCACTCCCACAACTAACAAACAAAGACGAGAACATTGACGATGTCTTTAGAAGAGGTAAAGCAGTCACAAGTCAAAGAGATAAGGCGGATCAAAATCCTCACACTTAACACTCAACTAAGGAGGAAAACATGGATAGCAAGGTTGATTGAATACTGCCCATTCAAGCCAAAGTTATCCCTGATTCTGGTTCACTTAAATCCTAACTATTACGCTAAGATTATAGCCCCAAGATAAACTCCTATCAAGTGCACTATGGCTCCTAATCTCATCCTTAATCTTAGTCTTTTCTTATTTGTAAAACTCTAGGTCTTTGAGATATAGTAAAACTCCTCTTTGTTTATTTTATAAAGCATTGTAAGCACATGTTGTTGCTCATGTTTACTAGAATTGGATAAAGAAATACTTCTATTGCACCAATTTTTTAATTCTCCATAGACTAGTTCCTCATTTTTGTCTTGGTATCAGAGCCTTTGTGAGCAACAATTACCTTTTACAGCCTTACTTTCTCACAACGTCAACAACTTTATAACACTCAAACTCAACCATGAAAATTATCCCCTGTGGTGTGAGCAAGCTTTAGCTCTTGCTAAAAGCTAAGACCTGTTAGGACATCTCACAAGTGAAGTCGACAGAACATACTTAACCACTCACTGCAACTGTAAATGGCACAATAGACTAACTTAGTGCATAGCAAAAATCTGATCGTTTTCTTCGTAGTTGGATCATTGGAACACTTTCTGAGGAAGCACTTAGACTTGTTATTGGACAAGAAACAACAATGTCAGTGTGGGATGCTCTCAAAGAAACATGTGCATAGGATTCTTAAGAAAGAGAATTTGTTTTTCGACAACAAATTACCTACGTACACAAGGATGACAATACTACCATTGGTGAGCACATTTGTAAGTTCAAATGTATTTGTGATAACTTAGCAACCATAAGAAGTTAAAGTCTTCTCCTTTCTCATAAGGCTAGGGCCAAAATATGAAAATTTCACTGCTACCATCCCAAAGCCACCACGACCAACATATTCTGAATTAGTATCTTTACTACAAGGGTATGAGCAATGCCAAAATTGGTTCATCTCAAACTCCTCTACTTACCCACTAGCATTCTATGGTCAAAAACAGCATACCTAACAATCCACCACCTCTTCTATATCACACTTTAATTTCAACTAAAATGGAAGAGGCTTTCAAGAACATACTCAAAACTTTAATAACCAAATCTACACCAGTCAAACATACACAAACTACAATCACCAGTAGTCACATGGGATAACAAACAGGGGACTATGACTCGTTGGCCACCTCCTCCAAATAACAACGTACAACACCAATATATCTTGAAATGTATTGCAATGAAACACGTCATATTTGTAGTGTCAAAGACTACATTGCAAAACTCTATTGGCATCTTCCCAAACAAACTCTCAAGCAAGATGAAGTCCCTCAAGTTGTAACTGCCTTCAGTCTTTGACAATGAATGGACTTCAGACACCAGAGCTTCAAACCACATGATAGTTAATTCAAGTATGCTCAAAACTTTGCATCCCTATTTAGGTATGCTCAAAATAATTAGAGATGGCTCACCACTTGTCATCAAATATGTTGGAGATGCATCTATTAAAAATAATACTCAAGTTCTCCATTTAAATAATGTTTTACATATTCCTCATTTATAGAGAAATCTTCTATCAGTCAGTCAACTCACTTGTCAATACCCTTTTAATTGTGAATTTTCTAATGAGGGTTTCTGTGTTAAGGAATGGGAGACAGGTCAAAAGTGATGACAGGGCAATGCATGGGTGATTATGCCATTCCTAGCCACCATGAAGCATTTTTCTCAAACAGGTTCAAATCCAGCGTATCAAATATATGGCATCAACGACTAGGATGCCTACAAGCATCCACTTTGAAATTGCTGCAGAATGAAGGCTTAATTATTGCTTAAGGGTCAAATAAATTATTGTCAATTTGTGACAATTATTAATTAGGAAATTTTAGTAAACTGCCTTTCTTTTCTTATAACAATTCAAGCACAAGCATTCTTAATAAAGTTCATTGTGATTAATGGGATCCATCTCTTGTCTTATCTATTCAAAGGTTTCGTTATTATGCTTGCATAATTGATGATTTCTAATGCTAAAACTAGTTAATCCCACTTAAAACAAAATCTGAATTTGTTGATGCTTATTTTGCTTTTAAGCAATATGTTGAAAGACAATTTAAGAAAAAATTTAAAAATGTTCATTCTTATTGTTGTGGAGAATTTATTAACAAAAGACTCAAATCTCATTTTCAAAAACAAGGCATAATTCACCAAATCTCATGTCCATACACCCCTGAATAAACAGGTATGGTAGAACGTCACCATAGAATAATTTGTGAACTAGGTATGTCTACGATGTTTCACTATGGTGCTCCTTTATATCTCTGGGTATAAGCTTTTGCTACTGCTATGTTTCTTATGAATATATTACCATCAATTGGAATTGATCTAGAAACACCTTATTTCAAATTGCATGGTATACATCCAGATTATTCCTTTCTACGAGTATTCGGGTCAAAATGCTTTCCATACACCTAGGATACCCAACAACACAAACTTGATCTTAAAACTATACCTTGTGTATTCGTAGGATACAGTGATCAATACAAAGGCTATAAGTGCTTTTATCCACAAACACAACTATTGTTTATTTCCTATCATGTCACCTTTAATGAAAATATTTTTCCCTTCAAGGATCCCATCAGTCGAGACCTAAAAATCCCTTTAAGTCAATGCTTAAGCATCCTTGATTCCTAGACTACCTCCTTACCCATCCTTAAAATCATGTCTCACCCAACTACTACCAGTCGTGATAACTCTTTCTTGTCATCTCCAAATATCCCTCTAGATACATGCAGTGAAACGTCTCCAACTAAAAATCCTTCAAAGTCCACTGAACCAATAGCTCATATACCTTTCGCCCCTTTTGCATCATCCCCTATCCACGTTGACCTAATGCCTATAACCGAAATCCTTTCAAATAATGTTTAACCCAGGGCTAGCATCTTTACCATTCAAACTTATCCACAGTTATCACCCATGCCTGACGTTACTTCCACTCCACCAGACCTACCACTTATACCTTAGTCCAACACAAATACTCCTTCACCCGAACTAGCTATCTTATCTATCTCACCAATCCCAACTGAGATACCAACTCCATGCATGATAACATGTTCCCAGCATGGTATTTATAAACATAACCCAAAGTATGCCTTTACCGTCCACACTTAAGCCATCCCAAGAATTCCAGTCTCCATTAAAGCTGCCCTTAAGCACCTAGGATGGCATGCCGCAATGCAAGAGGAAATGACATTACTTTATCTCAACAATACCTAGAAATTTGTCCCACATACACCCACCATGCATGCCATAGGATCCAAATGGGTTCTCAAGCCTAAACTCAAACTAGATGGCTCCCTTGATTTCCTCAAAGCTTGAGTAATTGCCAAAGTATACCACCAACTCGATGGGATAGACTATGTTGACACTTTTTCACCTGTAATCAAACTTAGAACAATTCGTCTTGTCATTAGTCTTGCCTTGGATCAAAATTGGAACATTAGACAACTTGATGTTTCAAATGCATTTTTTCATATATTGCTATCTGAAGATCTACATGGAAAAACCCTTAGGCATGACTGATTTGCGGTTCCCTGATCATGTGTGCAAACTCTAATGAGCTTTCTACGGCCTCAAACAAGTACTTCGTGCTTGGTTTGACCGCTTTAATGCCTTTCTGCTTAAACATGGGTTCATTTGCAATCTGTCTTATCCAGCTTTATTTATTCTCCATTCCTTTCATGGAACTTTGATTCTTCTCTTATATGTTGATGACATGCTTCTTACAAGTTCTAATACACATCAACTTAACAACTTCATTTAGTTTCTGCACAGTGAGTTCACCATAAAGGACCTCGGCCCTATCTATCATTTCCTTAGTATTGAGATTACCCCCACTTCTGATAGGTGTATCTCTCTCAATCTCATTATGCCCTCACTATACTTGAAAAGACTTAAATGATTTATTGCAATCCCATGAACACTCCCCTTGAAGCAAAAACTAAGAGACTAATAGACGACTCTCTACTTGAAGACCCAAGTCATTATTGCGGTTTGCTCTTTACAGTATTTAACTCTCACTCGACTTGATCTTTTATTTAGTATCAATTTTGTTTCCTAATTCATGCATGCACCCACTCACTCTCATCTTAAAATGGTAAGAGAATCCTTCGCTCTGTTAAAGGAACCATTCATCTTGGTTTGAATGTCACTTCCCACACTTCACTTAATCTTAGTGCTTTCTCTTACTCACAGTGGGCAAGATGTCCTACTACTCGTAGATCAACCATTGGTTATTGCATATACCTCGACCACAACCCTATCTCATGGTGTGCCAAGAAACAAACTACCATTTGACGCTTCAGCATGGAGGCCAAGTATCATGCCATGGCTTACAACTCTTTAATTCTCCATACAACAGTTTCTCAATTTTAGTCTCAAAAGTAACAAAAAATAAACAAAATCTGTTGTATTCCACTACAAGAAAGAATGTATTCAGTGGTGACTTTTGTTACCACTGAAAGTGAAAATGTCGCCACAAACCTTTTTACAAATAACCCCATTATTGAGTCTTTTTCAAGATGTCAAGTAATATAACCAATGCTAGAAAGTCATAATTCTTAAAGAGATGTTTGCAAAAACCTTTATACCTACATTTGAACAAGATTTTCAAAGTTAGCTCAATGACGTGGAAATTGACCTTGGTCATATATTGTCCGTTCGGTCATGGTGACAATCGATTAGCCTAAGCATCGTAGAATTTAGCCTCAATAATATTGACTAAATTTTTGTTTTGGCCTTTGAAAGATTTTTTTTTTTCTTACTTTAGTCTTCCAATGTAAATTTTCTTAGCAAAATCGTCTTGTCGTTAAGCCATATCAACTGTCAGGTGTGTATTTAGTTAAACCACATTAATACATTCGTTTAATAGAATGGCCATTTTGTTAACGACGAATACACATTAAAAAATCAAATTAAGAAAAAATATATTTTAATCATTGAATTGAAAATTTAAAAACACTTTGAAGACTAAAATAATAATTTAATATTAATATTAATTATGTATTATCTGATGCATTACTTAATTTTATCTATTGTATAACTTTTTAAGTAGAAACAAATTATTTTTACGTTTCCACGATTTGCGAAAGAAGGAAGGAGAAAGGGGCTATAAAAATGAAATATTCATGAACATGAGACAGCTCTAGTTTTAGAAAAAAAAAAGTTTGTCAACCGTATGAACCCAAACTTCTAGATGAAATTAATTATTGTTTCACATTCTTGTATTATTCGAGTTAGGCACAACTTAAATGGTATATGCTGAATTATATTCCATTTTTTGTCACAAAAAGTGGTATCGATTTTTGGGTAGCACTTCATTATTTACTACATGCTAATCATGATGAATAGTTGAAGGTCAACTTTTTAATTTATGGCCAAATGAATTGGCAAATACAAAACAGTCCAAACCTGTTCTCATGATTACATTACAGATAATGTTACAGCTTTTCGGTCCGCAATTATTTCTAGATAGATTTTAGAATTAGTATCTGAAGCTACCTCTTTCCTAAGTCATTGTGCCCCCCTTGTTTGCTTTTTGTTCTCTTCACGTTATCTTAAAAAATGGAAAGTGATATAAAAAGTATAGATGTTTATTTATTTATTTTTTTATAACTGAGTGTTTGTATTGTTAAAAAAAAAAAAAACTGACGACTCTACAACATTTTCGATGCAAGAAATAGCCTTGAATATTTTTTAAAGAGTCTTCTATATCTTTATTCATTTAATATTTAATTTTTTTAATTTAATTTCTTAAAAATTAATTTATTTTAATTTAATCTCTTTCTTAATTTAATTAATTATTATCTAATAATTTTGGTGAAATGAAATAATAAAATTGTTACGTAATTATTAAACATCAATATTACAGTTAAAGTTATATTAAAAAATTAACTTATTTAAAAATAAAAACTTGCTCATTTTTAAAAGAGAGATGGCCGTTAGTGTAATTTTTCTCAAAATATAACGTTAATTTTTATGTTAGCATTTAAGATCCACATAATAATTTTGTTAGTCTATATTAACAAAATTATTAGATAATGATTAACTGAATTAACAAAAAAAAATTAAATTAAAATTAAATTAATTTTTAAGAATTAAATTGAGACATTTTAAATTTAAAAGATTAAATTAAAAAATATATTATATTTAAATGACCAAATTAATAATTTACTCTTCTTTTTTTTTAAATGGTATCTTTCAACTTAGAGGAAATTGAAAGAAAAGACACATTAATTATTCAAATTCCCCCTTCTACTTAAAGAAAATGTCCAAACTTCTTTAATTTGATGAAAATTTTAAATTAGCTTATTTTATTCTCCTTTTGTTTGCTTTTGACAATTAAATGAATTAACAGAATGTAACCAAGAGAATACAGCGAAGAAAGAAAAGAGAGATAGCCGGAGAATCTAATGGCATGAAAACTAGGAAACTAAATTCTTTCATTAACTGAGTATAATTACAAAGGTGGAGTTATTTGTAGAATACGGATAGTTCCATTAACAGAAGCTTCTAACAACAGAAAACAGAAGCTGGTACAGACTGTTAATTAGTTAACAACTAACTTAACATATGATGACTAACTTACAAGGATGGAAATACTAGGGCATATAGTTGGTGAAGTGTTGCTGCTGGGTTGAGATATGAGTTATTTTTGTTGTGAGAATGGAAAAACCAGTTCATCAAATTGAACATGCCCGGTTATTATGACTTTGCCCTCAGGATTTAAGCATTTGAACCCTTTTTGGTTTGTAGCATAGCTTGGGAAGGTACAATGGCTTGATCTGTACTGCAGTTTATGGGTGTTATATGGCCTGAGGTTTAGGTGGCAAAAGCAACCAAAAATTGAGTTAGGTATAATCTGGTTTGGTTTTGTATATGGCTTCAAATGGAGATTGACAGGAGAGTATGGGGGAGGCAGTCTGTTAATCAAGTGAACTACTAAAGAGATAGCATCTGACCAAAATTGAAATGGGACTGATGCTTGGGCCAAAAGGGTGTGACCTGTCTCTACTAGGTGCCTACGTTTCCTCTTTATAACACCATTTTGTTGGGAGGTATATATAGGGGCATGTGTGTCTCATAATAACACCTTTGGAACTGAGGTATGAAGCAATAGTGTAAACACCGGATTTTGTTCAGGTCAAAAAAAAATAAAAAAATAAAAATTAACCATAAAAAAAAATTGTGATAAATAAATAGCTCAAATTGCATTTTTGGTAGCTCAATGAACAAAAAAGAGAGAGCCCAACACATAAAAAACGAAACCCATTTTCAGCCCAGTCACCTAGCCCAGCCCAACAACCCAGATCCACCATACAACCCACACCTAACTCGGATCCTCTGTCCTTTTCATCTCTGTATACCCGGATTCTTGCCACAGCCTCACTTCCCTGAGCCCTCTGTTCACTTCACACTCCCCATGCTGGTCCCCCCTCTGCTCGTCTTCTCCTTGTATGATGCAACCCAACACCTCTAGCTACCCACTCCTTTCCTTCTGATGCGCTGCTGATCCCCCACGGCTCTGCAACCACCATGCGCGACCAGCTCCAGCAATTCGACATGCGTGACAAATACTGGTGTCCTCGCAGAGCAGTGCACATCCTGTTTTCCGGTGGCACCTATAAAAGAAGAGAAAGAGGGATTTTCGAATCACACATAAGAGGATCGAGAAGACCGGGACGGCTAAAAAGGGTGAATCAAAGGGGGTTTGGGATTCTAATTTTAATTCACGATTTTGGGAGCATTTTCTCAAAAATCTGGAGGGGTTCCAACGTAAGGGGATTTCGCATCTCAGAAAACTCAGATTACAGGTTTCTCTCTCTGTGAGTGTTTCTGGATTGTGATCCTTGTTCTTTTTAGTTTGTTAGGATAATGTGGTTGTAATCTCTGGACTTGTAATTTGAAAAAAAGAATTTGTTGTATTCTGCTCCTCGGCTATTTGATTTTGTTCTGATTGTGTTAGCTAAGCTCTGCTATTTCGATTATGACTCCATCGTATTCTCCTTGTCATTTAACTGGAATTGATCATATTATGCTCATTTGATGATTAAGTTAGTGTTAGTGTTCCTCTTTGGTTATCAATGACTGATTTTGGTTGTAGAGGCTATTTCCCTCTGTCCACTGGCTAAGCCTTATCTTAATGTCTGGGGATTGATATTACATAGTAGAATTGGGGGGCTCTCAAAACTGGTATTGCTGTTGTTGAATTTCACAGGACTTAAGTGTCCATCCTCTTTTTTTGGTTGATCTGACTTTGAATGGAAGATTACAGTGCCGTGAGTTTGAGGGTATAGTGTACTTTCAAGCACATGTTAGTTTAATGTAGGGTGGAAACATGTTATTGTTGGGTTTTAATGAAAATGCTACTGTCATTCATGGTATTTATTAATTTGATTTAAATATATAGTATGATGGTTGGCGTGTTAACTTGATTAGTCCAAATCTGTTCTCAGAATCCAAGTGGTGTTGCCTGGAATATGTACATGAGGGTGCAGAACTGATTTTCTGTTTATGATACTTTGGTACTGAATGGTTTTTACTTGTAATTGCTAATATCCAGTTTCATTTTTAATCAAACGACATTGTTGAGTTTTGCACCCTTGTTGGATCAATTAGAGTTTTGCAAAACATGAATTTGATGTGTTATGCATACTTAGATATACCTTCACCTGATCCTCATGGTTTTGTCTATTTGGGTTTGAGACTTCTCTACCTGGCAGATTATTCAAATTCAGCTTGTTTTCCTTGATGTTAACCAATGCTAAATGAATGTGTTCAAGGCGTCTAATGTCATATATAAGAAAATAATAAGGTACCATGAGGTTTTCAAGTTTTCTTATGGTTAGTTCATGACTCAAAAAGAAATTATTTCATCTTCTTCTTTGTCTTTCTCTATAATTTCCAACAAGATTGGTTATTATTTTTTTTCTTTTTTTAGTAGTGTAGCTCGGATTGGATATTGTAGTGACAATCACGTTTCCTACTAGGAGTTTATGCCATCTCTTCTACTTTGTTGTTATGGATTAGTTGGGCATAACAGAAATGCCATTACCTTATCTCCTAAAAAAATGAAAATAAATAAGTAAATATATATATATATATATTGTAATAATAAAATATAAAATAAATATTTTGTTTTACAATAGCAAAGTGGGGTTCCAAA
>JASKGM010049622.1:0-20301 GCA_034509205.1 Ceratonia siliqua
ATATATATATATTTTTATAATATATAAATATTATATATATATATATATATATATATATATATATATATATATATATATATCTTTGGATGAATCTAAAACAATATTCAAGGTCACTGAATAGAGCTGATCACTCTATTCAATTAAGACTGTAGTGTTTTGATTACCGCCATAGAAAGAATGAGATTATTTTCTAAGGGAATGATAAATTTTAAGTCATTGAAGTAGTAGACTTCAACTAATAACACTATTAAATGAAATGGAATCAAGTGAGATATCAAGTTCAAGTTAATATCATTGCTTTGAACTTGAACTCATACACATTACATCTGCTAATGGTAGAATTGAAATCCTGATGGATTATGGACTCATGTCCAAGACCATTGTGAGTTTTGATATACTATGAGCACAACTATTGTTAGACATTAGCCAAGACTCTATATGTTGAGATCATAGTGGAAGTGAACATCAGAGAACATAAATATAAGAAATAGAGTTCGTACCATTACATCACTTCTAATGATTTCAGGAAGACAAGTGACATATTTGGGCCCAGTGAAATGATGAATTAGCTACTCATCATTTCGAGATAATTTTAGGAAAGTTCTAAAAGATTATTTGGATATATATCTGAGACCATGGGACAAAATTGGCATAAGAGGTAAAACGATAATTTTACCTTATGTTAATGAATGGTTACGAGGATTCACAAATACCAGGTTTTGCAAATTAGACAAATTAATGCTCAACATTGACTTCTCATAAGTTTATGAATTATTAAGAGTGTAATCATTAGTCTTTGGTGAAATCACTTCATGATTAATAAAATTGCATTATCTTAATGAGATTAAAATAATCCCAAATTTATTGGAGCTTAAAATTTCTATGTCAAAACAGATTCCTCACCTAGCTTTAGAGAATTCAATTCACATTAAGTTGGAATAGATTTAAAATGAAGATAATTGATAGCATTTCAGATAATGTCTTTATTAAGACAAGAGTTGTCTTAATTTAGATAAAAAGTTATTTTAGGACAAATGTTGTACTGATCAAGCTTGGAATGTGAGAAACATTTTTGTCACCAAAAAGACAAAAATAATTCTCACATTAGTTGTTTAATTTAAACAAGTATTGTTTTAATTAAATAATAGAATTTTAAGACAAATGTTTTTTTAATAAGACAAGTGTTGTCTCAATTTAGACAACCTTTATCTTAGTAATTATTTTTGGTTTAACAACTTTAAATTAATATTTGAATTGTGCAAATATCTAATTTGAAGAAATTGATTAAAATAAAATTAAATCACCATTTAATTACGAATTTTGGCTATAGCATTTTATTAGGATATAATTAATTTAATTATTTATTTATCCTAATATTGTTGCAAAGTTTGAATTATTCAAATTTATGAAATAACCTCCTCCCCATGTGATGGAGAGGTGTACGGCCAAAGGAGGAGAATTGGTCTTTGATATAGTCAAATATACTCCCTCCTAATTATCCTAATTATCTAAGTGAATAAATGTTAGAAATTAAAAGAGTTTTAATTTCTTAGGTAATCTGCGTTCATTAGAAAACTAAGTCAAAATGATTTAATTAAGTTAAATTAATTTGTTTGAATTTTTAATTCATGCATGACCAATTAGAAAGTCACACATGTTTTATTTAATTGTTAAATAAAATGTTATTATCAAAATTAATAATATGATTACTAATTTATAAATTATTAGATAATTTGATTATCTAATAGTCCCCATTAGTAGGCATGTGAATTCCTAATGGTTAGGGATTGAGTTTTTTTAATTACGTTAAAATGCTCTCACATGACTAAGGGCTAGTATATTATATATATGCAACATCTTCCTCTTGTGGTCGTACAAGTAAATATTTGTGAGAGAAAATATGAATTCTTTGATGTGCTACTATAGAATTTTTCATGCCATACTAAGAGGTATAAAGGGGAAGGCTTTCTAATTTACTTTGAAAGTAATCAATTATTTTATTTCATCTTTTGTTTATTCCAATCACTAAGCATATTCACCATAGGTTCTGTGGATCAGTGCTTCCTAAAGAATAGGTAATCAGTACACTTTGTTGGGAAGCGAATTGCAAGATTAAAGTGACTAAAAGAGGTACTTAGAATTCTTATCTATTTTACTTCTCTTACTAGCAGTAAGTTATTTGCCTATATGTTTTGTTTTCACTTGTTTGCAAGCTTGAATGTTTTTAACTTTTTTAAACCCATGCTTATACAGTAAACACCTAGAATAAACAGTTAGATCCAACATTTGGTATAAGAGCGAGTTAACAAGAGTTATCGGATGAGCAGAGGTTCTCACCCTATGAGGACTTGGTGATGCATTGACTCTTACTTGGTCATCACCTGAGATGGAAGGTTGGTGAGGTCAAGAGGCTTGCTGTATGATGCATGGTTGGCACCTAGAGATAATTTACAATGTATGATTGTATGTATGATGGATTTGAAATGTTTTTTTTTTCATTTAAATTAAATTTCTGGCCATGTTAATGCCTTAGAGAAATCTCTGTGTGTTTTTGTGATGTAACAAGAAGGGTGACCCCATATGGTCATGTTTCTTTCTTGGTTTATTTTTGTTAACTTTTAAATTACAAAATTATGTTGTAAATGACAAGAAGCCACCGATTGTAACATGGAGCCCACGACAAGCCCAAGAAAGGTGTGAAGACCTCTCGACCAAAGCCAAGGCATGGTAAGCTAGTAGAGGCATCCCAAAAGTCTAAGAGTTAGAGCAATCACAAGGTATGAAGAAAATAAATGTAATAGTTGAAGATTTTATTTTTATTTTCTAAGATGGACTTTAATATGGTATTGGTATTATATTTCATTTTATAATATGTGATGTTATATGCTATAACATGTCATGTAAACTAGTTGGTGCCAATCCACCTCCCATGTAAGCATACATTATGTTTTATATTTTAAAAGAGTTTTAAAATGTTAAAACATAAGAAAGATGAATAAATAGCAAGTTGGCTAATTAGGATTTAATTTTTCAACTAAATAATTTAGTAATTAGTTGAAAGTAATTAATTTCAAATTAAAGAGTTTAGTTATAATTAAGTCTCCTAGTAACTAATTAGTCGTTTAAATTTCCTAAAGTTTATTTTCAAATTAAGAGTTAGTGTGAAAATAATTAGGAAATGCATAAAGAATTAAATATATAAAATTCCTAAGTAATTAGTAAAATTTACTAATACAAATCCTATCTAAAACATTTTGAAAGGAAACTAATTTCATAAGTGATTGAAGTTTTCTAATGAGATGCATGCTAGAAAACTTGGTACATGAACTTAGAATAATTAATCATAATTAATTAATTAAAATATTGAGTGAGAGAGGCCACTAGTAACCCTAGAACCCACGACTTCCAACCATTAGTCTATTGTCATGGAGTTTATGTCACTCACTACAGGCGGGCATATACTCAAATCATGAATGAAATGGATTTTCTAAGTGATAACTCTACCTCGGTAAAACATTAAGTATGACTTCCTACAGAAGCATACTTAGTGGTATATCTAAGTATGATGAAATGGTTGGTTAACACACTCGACATTAACCTATAAATATACTACATATAGTAGCTCTGTTGATAAATTAATGGGTTAAATAAAGGTATTCCTAAACTATGCTAGGAATGAACATACTGGTTAGCAAAGTTGAGTGGGAGGGTCTCAATTTACCTTGTAATAAGTATTCATGGCCTATATTCAGTTGCTTATCATGAAAGGTGAAGGACCATCAAATAAGAATTAATATGTTAATGCATACATGCATCATGTTTAAGAATCCATTCAATAGCTAATAAGCTTACTAAAATTAAATGTAATTAACAGACAATCCCTTAATCATGAACGCATTATCTATTTTACTTAACAAATGCATCATGAATGGTGAGAATTATATGGAGTAGAAGAGAAACCTCAACATCATTTTGACTTATGACATGATCACATGGGTCTTTTCTAAGCAAGCACCACTTGATCTGACTCTTAACTCGCTACCAAGGGAAACAAGTATCATAAGAGGTGGCATGATACCAATGCCCTGGCTAAGTGCTACATACTGACCTTAATGACTAGTGTGTTGTAGTAGTAGCAAGATGACATGGAACATGTTGCTGACATGATGTACCATCTACATGAAACGTTTAGTACAAAGACTCAGTCTGCGAAGGTGAGAGTTGTCAATGCTTTCAAGGACCTCAAGTAGAAACTTAGGGACCCAGTGAGAGATTACATGCCAAAGGTAATCTCCTTCCTTAATGAGACTGAGCTACATGGGGTTGGAATTCATCTGGATAGTAAGTGTTAATTATCATTTCCAATCTAAACTCGCAGATTTTACAAGTCAAGTTGGACTATGAATTGCATAGCAGGGACTATACCCTTAGTGGGTTGATGAATGATCTGCAAGCTGTCGAGGAGATTTTTGAAATCTAGAAGAATCCAGAGGCAAATGTGGTGGTTGTAGAGCCCAAGAAGGCAAAGGGGGCAAGAAATAAAAAGAAAATTTCCAAAAAACTGGTTAGGTTGAAGAAGAAGCCTGTGAAAAAGAAGGCTCAAAAGGATAGTACCAAGGGAAAGTGTTTCCACTGTAGTGCAAAAGGACATTGGAAGAAGAATTAGCAAGGCCTACCTCAATTTTGCAAAGAATAAACAAGGTGCAAGTTTTCTAAAAGTGTTAGAATCCTTTTTAGTGGATGATTAATACCTGGATAGTAGATTCTAGAGCCACTAACCATGTTTGTAATTCTTTGCAGGGGTTCTAGACAAAGAGAAAGCTGACTAAGGGTCAGTTCCAGACGGGGATGGCAAATGACGCACTAGTCTTAGCTCCAACAGTGGGAGCCATTACCTTGATTTTTCGAATAACAAGCCATTAGTTTTAATAATGTTTATTTTATTCTTGGACTTTGCAGCATTTTGGTTTATGTCTTTTGTTTAATAAATTTTGGATATTATATTTCTTTTGGTAATGGGATTACCATTTCTATGAATGGAATTTTAATTTGTTATGGAATTATTAGGAATAATTTATATTATCTAGAACCAATTAATTGGACTGCAAACGTTGTAGAAAGAAATTCACCCAAGTCTAAAAGAATCAAAGAATCTAGCATAAATAGAAGTTATCTATGGCATTTGTAATTAGGTCATATTAATCAAAACATGCTAAGCAGACTAGTAAAAGAAGGTACTCTACCAAATATGTTAGAGTGTTCTTTACCAGTTTGTGAATCTTGTATTAAAGCTAAAATGACCATATCATACTTTAAAGTAAATGGTAATAGGATGTAGGATGTTCTAGAATAGGTATACACAAATATTTGTTGACCAATGAACATTCAAGCTAAAGAAGGTTATGTTTATTTCATAACCTTCATAGATTACTACTCAAGATATGGTGATGTGTATCTATTGCACAATAAAAGTGATTCCTCTGAAAAGTTCAAGGAATTCAAAGCCAAAGCTAAAAAGCAGTTAGGCAAACCATTGAAAGAACTTTGATTAGATCAACATGGTGAGTATTTATCTAGAGAGTTTCAACAATTTCTGGTTGATAATGGAATCGTTTTCAATTTATCAGCACCTAGAACAACTAAACAAAATGGGGTTTTTGAAAGAAGGAATATGACTATTTTAGAATTGGTGAGGTTAATGATGTCTTATGTTGTATTATCATAATCGTTCTTGGGATATTATATTCAAATAGTAGCATACTTACTAAACTTTGCTCCATCAAAGGAAGTGCCTAAGACACCAAGGGAGCTATAGACAGGATGTAAACCATCTTTACGTCACTTGTAAACTTGGGGGTATTCGATACATATGTATGAGCCTGAGTTCACAAAGATGGAACAAAGGTAAAAGATATGTTTGTTTTTAGGATATCCTAAGGGTATAAGGGGATACTACTTCTATAGTACTTAGGAAAAGAAGGTATTTGTTTATGCAAATGCAACCTTTTTTGAAGAGGATTTTGTGAGAAATCACAAGTCTCACAACAAGATTATTCTTGAAGAACAAATAGATTGGTCAGAATCTAAGGATGATTCTAATGAAGTCATAATTGGTACGAATTTAAGAGTTAAATTTGAACTAGTGGCATCTCGTCGTAGTGGAAGGGTTGTTACACAACCTGACAGATACATGGGTATAGGAAAGTACATGGTGGCTCTTTTATATGAACATAATTCAGATCCCATTACATATGAGGAAGCCATTAATGATGTAGATGTTGTTCATTTGGCAAAAGGCAATGAAACTGGAGTCAAAATATGTGTATTCCAACAAGGTTTGGACTCTTGTAGAAGCACCCAAAGGTATAAAACCTATTAAGTGAAAATGGATCTATAAGAAAAATAAAGGAGTTAATGGGAAGGTGAAGACCTTCAAGGCTAGACTAATAGCTAAGGGTAATACCTAGAGAGGAGGTATCAATTATGAAGAAACCTTTTCACCGGTTGCTAAGCTTAAATCTATCAAGATCCTGCTATCAATAGCTATACATCTTAACTATGAGATATGATAGCTGGATGTTAAGATTGCATTCTTGAATGGGGATCTTGAAGAGCATATCTATATGCCTTAACCAGACGGTTTCATTTAAAAGGGACAAGAGCACAATTTTTCAATTGTATAGGTCTATTTATGGACCTAAGCAAGCATCGAGATCTTGGAATATAAGATTTGATGCCGTAAACAAGTTATATGGATTCCAACAAAATGCATATAAACACTGTGTCTATAAAAGAATACACAAGAGTAAGGTTGTCTTCTTAGTACTCTATGTAGATGTCATTCTACTCATTAGGAATGATGTAAGAATGTTATCTACAATAAAAGGATGGTTGAATCAGCAGTTTCAGATGAAGGATTTAGGAGCGGCTAGCTATATTGTTAAGATCTGAATAATAAGATATCAAAGAACAAGAAGATAGCCTTGTCCTAAATGACCTACACTGACAAGTTATTAACAAAGTTTGGCATGTAGGATTCCAAAAGAGGTTTCACACCCTTAGGAACTTGAAAAATGAGACAGATTCCCTATGTATTCATAGTGGGAAATCTCATGTATGCTATGCTTTGCGCTAAACAAGACATCTGCTATGTAGTTGGTTTAGTTAGTAGGTTTCAGTCAAACCCTGGCATGGAACACTGGACCACAGTCAAGTGTATATTTAAGTATCTTCAAGATAAAGTACTACATGCTAGTGTAGTCTGGTAGTGACCTAATTCTGATTGGGTACACTGCCTCAGATTTTTAGTCTGACATTGATTGTAGAAAGTCAACATCATGCTCTATTTTTACTTTGGGTGGTATAATCATTGTTTAGAGGAGCTTAAAGTAATCTTGCATTGCTGACTCCACCATGGAAGCTAAATACGTTACAGCTCTTGAAATTACAAAGGAAGCTATTTGGTTGCCGAAGTTCCTAAATGAGCTTGAGGTGGGTCTAAATGTATATAAAGCCATAACTCTTTATTGTGGTAATAGTGGAGTTGTGGCAAACTCTAAGGAACTGCATAATCATAGGGTATTCAAACACATTGAGAGAAAGTATCATCTCATGTGGGAAATACTAGAGTGCAGTGAAGTTGTTGTCACCAAGATTGCAACTAAAAGGAATATGGCTGATAGATTCACAAAGACTCTTTAACATAAAAGCTTTGAGGGTCACTCAAAAAGATTAAAGATTAAGGATATGTCATACTTGTTTTAGGGCAAGTGGGAGATTGTTGGGAATAGGTTGCCCTATAAAGTTAGTTGTATTCCCTAATTTAATGTAAATATATTTTAATATTAATAAATAAATAGTTTATTTACGTAAGCTTTGTTTTCTAGCTATTATAGTTCCTAGATTCTAATAAACTTAGATACATTTGCATAAGGGTTATGCAAAAGGAGAGATGCATCTTTAGATGAATCTTGATGCGATTTTCACAATGAAATAAGTTTTGTACACCCAAGAAAGTTCTAAATCATATTCAGAGTACAAAGATAAAACAAAAACCTTCACCCAATGTCAACTAAACACGAACCAGAGGTATAGACACCTTAACCCAATATTTAAAGCAACATGAACCAGAGGTATGAGAAGGATATTAACGCCACACTCAAGATATAGATGAGAAAGTAAGGGATAAGTTGGGGTAAAATGCCACAAGAACGAAGTTCCAGATAAGTTCAAGAGTTCGATGAAGATCCAAAGTAGGATAAACATTTCAATTAAAATTCCAATCTCAAATATGAATTATAAGACTCCTAAGAAATACAAATAAATGGATAGTCTTGGAACGTCTCTCCAAGCATAGGAAAATTCAAAAATAAAAGCTTATTTTGTTCTCAATGTTTAGCAACATTTTACTAAGCTATTTAATTAAGCAATAAATGCAAGTTGCTGACTACAGACTTTCCTAGCATACTTTAATAAAAAGGACAATAACTAATTCTAGAAAACTCCAAATCTTGTGATTCTTAATTTTTCTGGAACTAGATATGTGGAGTTTTCTAACAAGTACTAATAGGCCAAATTCAGACTTGAATTGGACATCCAAAAATTCAAAGGAAGTTGGACATGATTCTAACTTCCTGACTGTTATGTAATGATCACTTGTTAGGCTTGGGTTTCTAGATGAGATACTCTTGTGTCACATGCTAAGCAACCTCATATATTTCTCAGATCAAATTAATTAAGCCCATATTCTCATTTGAGCCCAACTTGATGCTTTGTACCTACTCAACCCAAATTCCTCGAATCTTGATTCTTAGATTTTCATTAGTCCCCCTCTCTTTAAAAGGATTCATCCTTGAATCTTCATCTTTGGTAGGGAGTCTCCTTCTCATTAGTAGTCAAACCCAACCTCCTGGGTTAAACATTACTTTCTTAAAACAATTTAACACACTACACAAAATATCATCAAAGATCTGCAAAAAATTCCCATTATCACTAGGCAAAAAGACGTTATACTTGTTAGTACTGAAATAATCCTCCTTGTACAAAAACATAAACATAAGTGGATTTGAAAAATAAGCTCCCTTATCCTTACCTTCCCTAGCATATACACTCATTTGTTTTCTTTCTTTTATCTCATGAATCTTTTCATTGTTTTCCACCTTTTTGCTTTTTTCCTGGATTTTCTTTTCTTTTCCTAACTTAACTACTCTCTCTTTGTATCATTATATTTAGCATAAAAGCTCATTTGTTGTATCTTTTCTCTCTTAAGAAGACGCTTATTTCTTTTCATCTCTCCAATTTTCTTTTTGTCTTCAAACTCGGCTACTTTTTCTTTTATACTTTCTTTTTCTTCTCTTATATCACTCTCTGTAGCAACAACCTCTCTCTTTCTTCTTATGTGGCCCATTTTTCTCTTCTCTCCTTTCAGCACCTCATTTTTTTCATTCTCTTGTTCTTTTTTGTTAGAATCCTCGGCCTCACTCACTCTCTTCAATTCACTCTCATTGATTAAATTTACTTAATTATCATCATGTCTTCGTACATTAGAAGTTTCACGCTGCTTCCTCCTTTACAATTTAGCTACAGCAGTGTATTATCTTTCTATCTCATACATTAACTCAAGCATCACTGTACTCAAATTCTACTAGCAAGATGTTGAGTCTAGTTAATCGCTTTCCCTATTTTCGATATCTTGATATTTTTATAACCTGAAAAGAATTTTAGAGAAAGATTCCTCACAAACTCTCTCACGTGTTTCACTCAAATTATGTCACTCACACTCAAGTTTCGCTCTTAAAATTTGGCTTTTACACTCTAATGATCTCACACACTCTTGTATCTTACCATTCTTAATCATTACTTTAAGTTCTTTATTGATCTCAACAAACAAAATCAAGGAAAAATTTTGAGAGTTTGGTGTTCAAGGAAGGAGAATTGAAGGAAGTAAACAAAGAAACCATAAATGAAAATAGTAAAATGTTGAAATTCACAAAATTGAGGACAATGTACAAGAAAATATTGAAACAACAAAAGAATTGGAGTAAGGTGACCTTTTAACAAATTAGCACAATAGTTCTCACAACCAACACAACTCTTCACCAAAAATAGCAAGTTTTGGAATGAAACAATACAACTCTTGAGCAAGATCACAACTTTTCAAATGAATCAATACAAATTTTATGAACTAGTACTATTGTTCAGACGAAACAATACAACTTTTCATGAACAATCACATATTTTCCTTCAACCAACACGTCCCTTTAACTTCCTTTTTTTTTAATTTGATTTCATATTCAAGGGACACTTCATAGTAATTTCATGTTTTATTTAATATACCAACCAAATAATCTCCAAAATCAATTTCTAAGATTTCCAAAATTCCAAACAACTAAATTCCAGAATTAAGTCAACATAACTAGTATGTACTTTATAGAATTGATCAACACAACCAACAATAATAGAATATGATCACTCGGAATTAGAATAGATGATATGAATTTCATAACAGAAACATGAACAATCAGAATAATGAAAACCATGAGAAATGATTTTTTTTTTAATTTTGAATTAAAGGATAAAAATAAAACGATAGATCAAGCCTAATTAGAAATAGGCACTGATACCAAATGATATGATTCCCACAATGAAGCAAGTTTCATAAGCCCAAGAAAGGTATAAATTAGATTTAGAATACAAAGATAAAACAAAAACCTTGACCCAATGTCCACTAAACACAAACCAGAGGTATAGAGACTTTGACCCAATGTTTAAAGCAGCACAAGCCATATGTATGAGAAGGATATTGATGCCACACTCAAGATAAAGGTAAGAAGGTGAGTTATAAGTCAAGGTAGAATGCCACAAGAATGAAGTTCCTAATAAGTTCAAGAGTTCAATGAAGAACCAAAGAAGGATGAACCTTTCAATTAAAATTCCAATCTTAAATCCAAATTCTAGGACTCCTAAGAAATACAAATAAATAGATAGTCTTGGAACATCCCTCGAAGCATAGGAAAACTAAAAAATAAAAGCTTATTTTCATTCTCAATGTTTAGCAACATATTACTGAGCTATATAATTAAGAGCAATAAATGCAAGTTGTTGACTAAAGACTTTCATGGCAGACTTTCATAGAAAAATACAATAACTAATTCTAGAAAACTTCAAATCCCATGATTCTTTATTTTTCTAAAACTAGACATGTAGAGCTCTCCAACAAGTACTCATGGGCTGAATTCAGACTTGAATTGGACATCCAAACGTTCAAAGAAAGATGGACATGATTATAACTTATCGACTATTATGTAATGATCACTTGTTGGGCTTGGGCTTCTAGATGAGATACTCTTGAGTCACATGCTAAACAGCCTTATATCTTGCTTGGATCAAATTAATTAAGCTAATATTCTCATTTGAGCCCAACGATGCTTTGTACCTACTCAACCCAAATTCCTCGAATCATTATTCTTAAATTCTCATTAAATCTAAAATACTATTCACAGTCACTGAGTAGAGCTAGTCACTCTATTCAATAAAGCTTGTATTATTTAGATTACCTATATAGAAAGAATGAGATTCATTTATAAGGGAATGATGAATCACAAATAATTAAAGTCGTAGACTTCATGTAATGACACTATTAAATGAATTGGAATTAAGTGAGATATCAAGTTCAATTTGATACTGTTGCTTTGAACTTGAACTCACACACATTACATCAGTTAGTGACAGAACTGAAATTCTAATGGATTATCGACCATTATGATCTTTGATATATTATGGACACGACCATTGTATGACATTGGTTAATACGCTGTATGTTGGGATCATAGTGGGAGTGAAAATCTAGTAACATAAATCTAGGAAATGGAATGCATAGCATTATATCACTTTTAGTGATTTCAGGAAGACAAGTGACATATCTAATGAATTAGCTACTCATTGTTTCAAGATAATTTTAGAAATGTTCAAAAATATTATCTGGTCACTTATTAGATGAAATATTATACTAGGGACAAAATTGACATAAAGGGTAAAACGATGATTTTACCTTGTGCCAATCGATGGCTATAAGAGTTCACAAACACTAGGTTTGCCAATTGGACAAATTAATGTTCATCATTGACTTATCATAATTTTAGGAATTATCAAAAGTGCAATCATGAGTCTTTCGTAAAATGACTTCATGATTAATAAAATTAGATTATCTTAATGAGATTAAAATAATTCCAAATTTGTTGGAGCATGAAATTCTTATGTCCAAATGGATTCCCCACCTAACTTTGGAGAATTTAATCCACATTAAGTTGGAATAAATTTAAGATGAAGTTTACTAATATCATTTCAGCTAATGTCTTAATAAAGACAAGAGTTGTTTTAATTTATACAAAGATTTATTTTAGAACAAATGTTGCCCTAAGCATGCTTGAAAATGTGAGAAACATTTTTGTTACTAAAGAGACAAAATAATTCCCACATTGGTTGTTTAATTTAAACAAGTGTTATTTTAATTAGACAATAGAATTTTAAAACAAAGTTTTGTTTTAATTCAAACAAGTATTGTCTCAATTAGGACAACCTTTATCTTAGTAAATATTTTTGGTTAACTACTTTAAATTAATATTTGAATTGTTCAAATATTTAATTTGAAGAAGTTGATTAAAATTAAATCCCCATTTAATTAGGAATTTCGGCCATAGCATTTTATTAAGATAAAATTAATTTAATTTAATTACTTATCCTAATGTTGTTGCAAAGTTTAAATTATTCAAACTAGTGAAACAACCTCCTCCCAATGTGACTAAGAGGAGGGGAATTTGTCTTTAAAATATTCAAATATATTCCCTCCTAATTATTCTAATTATCTAAATGAATAAATGTTGAAAATTAAAAGAATTTTAATTTCTTAGGTAACCTACATTTACTAGGAGGCTAACTAGGTCAAAGAGATTTAATTAAATGAAATTCATTTATTGAATTTTAATTCAAGCATGACCAATTAGAATGCTCCACATGTTTTATTTAAGTACTAAATAAAATATGACTTTATCAATTAAATAATACAATTATTGATTAATAAATTAAATATATAATTTGATTATCTACTCCCCTTATGGTAGGTGCATGGAATCCTTAATTGTTAGGGATTTATTTTTTGAATACACTTATGTGACCTAGGGTTAGTATTATATATATGATCATCAACTCTTTTTCCTAACTTAGCCGTCTAAGCATTCTTTAAAGAAAAAATTTCCTATTGGGTGAGATTTGAAAGAAAGAAAGAAAAACAATTTGAAAGCTTCAGTTTTATTAAGTGTAAAAGACTTTGTTCTTCATGCTTTACTACAAGGAACAAAGGGAAAGAATTTCTAATTTAATTTTGAAAGTTGTCAATCATCTTTTCTTTCATATTTTGTTTTATTCCAATTACTAAACCTATTCACCGTAGGTTCCGTGACTCAATACTTCCTAAAGAATAGGTGGTCAGTGCTCTTGGTTGGAAAGTGAATTGCAAGATTAAAGTGACTATAAGAGTTTGTAAAATTCCTATATGTTTTACTTTACTCTATAGCCATGAGTTGTTTGTTTGGTGTTTTGTTTCCACTTGTTTTCAAGCTTATATGTTTAAAAAATTTTAAAACCCATGCTTATACTATAAACACTTAGAGGTAATAACAAGATCCAACATTGATACCATTAATAGGTCCCAGTTAATAACAAGGTTTAATGACACAATCATTCCTCTTAGGGAGACGAAGAAACCACAAGAAAAGTGAATTTTGGATAAATATCTTCTGCTTCATTCATTACTTCCTAGTCCCTATATACAACTTATATGATAACATAACTGAAATAAAGTAAACATACTCCTAATATACTGCACAACGTGGTGCTAACTAAAAGACATGAAAGAAATAAAATAAATCTTATTAAGAATTGGGCATTGTGAGGCCATTCGAGTAAGCTCCATGGTGGTTCCTACCCTCAGAAATAAATGTCCTGCATAATGTGATTGTTATGCTATTAACATGTGATCCTCAACTCCTTGCCACGTGGATGGTCATAGATTATACTTGGAGTTAGGCTTACGTGGTCTATTGGGCCTATGTGGCTCAACAAATGCATACATGGAAACCCAACAAGAACAACACAGCCATGACTAAAACAAAACTATAGAAACAAACAGAAGAAAGCATGCAGCTCTTAGTTTACAAACATACATTGAACTACCTCCCATAAAGTTAGAATTTAAGGCGTGGAATAAGAAGAACCTTAAGTGGGGTTGCCTTTATATTTGACTTTACATATGCAACTATCAATATTCAAATAAGAAAAGAAGAAGAAAATTTAAGAATTTTTATGAAAGAACAATTATTCCAAATATCCATTCCTGCTATTCCAAATTCAAGGTTTTAATGGTGACCATTAGTTTAGATTTCCAAATATCACAAGATTTCCAACTTTCAAAGATGACATTATTCAAAAAGAATAATAACTTTTTTGAATCTTCAACATCAACCATAACCACAAACTTCCCTATTAGAATTGAAGAACCCAAACTCATAATCCAAATGACCCAAAGGAGAAAGTAGAAATTATCTCCCAAATCATGAGTCAATGAAAATTAATTATCAAAATGGTGACAAAACACTACCTGTTAGAGAACCTCTGTGTTGAGATTTTGAGTTAAAGTGAAACCCCAAATCTTCAATGACACGATACAGGTGAACCAAAATTTCTAGAAATTCCAAGGAAAATGGGAAAATCCACAGAGAAAAAAAATAGGGAATCCAAAGTAGAATGAATGAATACCAAGCTAAAATATACTAAATTATCATTATTACATAGAAGTTTTCATAGATACATAGAGGGAACAAAGGAGGAGGGAGAAAATAGGAGAAGAGAATTTAAGTCAAATAATACATGCATGTTGTCTGAAATATATTATTAATATATAGTTTGAATACACAATAAAAACAACAAATAATAAAAGGCAGATCATCACATTACTACTAGCTCTGCAGTGTTGACTTCTACCTCAACAACCATGGCTTTTCATGTATCATACCATTCCTCTTTAAACAACCTTATTCTTAAGGGTGAAAAGAAGGAACCTCTTCAACAAGTCAGAGAAAAACACCCTTGTGGTATCCTTACAGGGTTTGTTTTTCCATTTATGGTAAAACATCAGCGCACAAAATTCAATATGAGTTGTTACCTCTACATTTGGATTTCACTTACGCATAGAAACAATATCTCCTATCAATGCAATGGTTTTAGCTATTAGTGCCTATTCTCTACAAGTAATGCCCTTTGCACTGCGTGTAAAACTAGATTTTTCATATCCACAAAAAAGCGCATCCATACCACTTTCATACCTGTCAATTGCTTCGTGTAATTTTTTGTAGTGCCCATAACGAAAGTTCAGTACTCACAGTGACCAAGCCAAAGTGGATCAATTTCATATATTTGTTGTCCAATGTCAAGTGGGGGAATTTTCTCAGGTTTAACATCATCTATTTCTAAATTTACCTTTCTAGCTACAGAATCTGATGTCTTCTGAGCTTTAACATGGGTATTAACATCTACAAGATATGTCAAGATAGAATCTTGTACATCCTTGACCTCTCTATAACCACTGTCATCTACATTATCCTTGAAATTATTGTCATTTATCAAGGATAGATCCTTTAAATTTTGGAGAGTTCATGCATCCTTTAAGGTTATATCTAGAATTTCAAGTTGACCTGCCAAGGATGAAGCATTACTTTGACCTCCAAGAACAAGTACTTTATCAGATGCAGCAAATAAGGAATATGAGGAGTCATAATCACGAGAAATTTTTTTAACAAAAAACCCTTCATACCCAGACAAAATCAGGTGTTTACAAGTTAAGCTTACTCTAGTAATACAGCATCAAATTGATCATGGTACTCTTGTACCTTTTTGTTGCAAATTCTTGAGTTCAAACATAATATCATAATAAACTTCTCCAAATTTCTCAGTAATAGCCTTAACATTATTAGGCCAACTAAGTAAAATGGTTAACAATGCCTTGACATAAGCATGATGCCATTGGAGAGCCTTGTCTTCTAAGTGAGTAGTAGCTAATCAGACTTTCATATCATTGGGGATGTTAGCAATAAGAAAAAACTTTTCATATTTATAAATCCATTCTTTAATATGTTCACCAAAAAAATTAGGAATTTCAACCTTGGACAATCTTGTAGCACCAGAATATGAATTACTAGATTTTGAGTGATTCATATGGGTACCTTCCTGACTAGGATTGACTCTATCTTCCCCAGAAGAACTCACTCCTTCAGTACTTTTCTTGTTAGTGCCTTCTAGCATTCTCTCCATGCGAGTGAACAATGCTACCATTTTATCTTCTATTGCTGTCATCATTCTATTTTCCATTGCCGCTATCTTAGTGTTAATCTTTTCTTCAACCACCCTAATGGTAGTCTGTTGCCTGATTGCATCTGTCATTAGAAGAAACTGAAATTGCTAGCCTTTTTTTTTTTTAATCCTTATTCTTCTTCACAGTGACAATGCAAACTAGAACCAACCACATTCGTCATTCTCTTTGTCGTGGAATCAGATTAAGAAGCTTGTTGTCGCAGGGCCATTCACCTTTTGCGAACCTCAGTTGCATGAAAACCTAACTGTCCGTAATCTTCCTACGCATGCATAAAGTCGACGATCATAATGGAGACAGTCATGGAAGAGATGCACAGTAGTCAAGTACAGAAACCTTATGTTATTGTTGATGGAATGCATATCAGCTATAGCATTGTTGCAAAGATGTACAGATGCACCGAAAGTTACAAATCTATGCGATGGTGGAAAAAAATTTGAAGTGGTCACAGGATTGAGAACTTCCAAAGAGGAGGCGTTTCATTCTGTTTAGCGTCGACTGTAATAATCCTACCCATTCGAGAACTAGTGACTCAATGGCATTTCATTCTGTTTAGCTCGATCATTCCCGATTGGTTGAGAAGGGCAGTTAGGCTCTGAAACCATTTGATATAAGTGAACGATGATTTCTAGAAATTTCAAGGAAAATGAGGAAATCCAAAGAGAAAATACCAGAGAATCTAAAGTAGAAAGAATGAATCTCGAGCTGAAATCTACTAAATTGTCATTATTACATAAAAGTTTTCACAGATACACAGAGGGAACAAGGAAGGAGGGAGAAAATAGGAGAAGGAGAATTTAGGTCAAATAAACATGCCTCTTGTCTAAAATCTATTCCTAATATATAGTATGAATACACAATAAAAACAACAAATAATAAAAGCCAAATCATCACACTACTACCAGCTCTGTAGTGTTGACTTCCACCTCAGCAACCATGACTTTTCCTGTATCATGACAGTGGCTAAGTAACTGGCTTACGGCTTTAGAGATGCTGGGACAGTGGTTGAAGGTGCTTCGTTGCTATGGAGTCACGAAACTCGCAAGCTATGAAGCTATGGGAGGGAATAAGTGCGAGCCATAGTGTGGAGACAATGATTGAAGCAAAATGCAGAGAAAATTGGAGATTGTACCACAGGTGGAGCCATAGAAAGCCAAATAGAGAGTGAAGAGTGAAAGAGACGAAGAGGAAACGAAGAAAATGTGAAGAAGGTGACAAAGAGGACAACGTGAAGACAAAGAGACGAAGAGCAAAGGCAAGGCTTTCAGGAGACTAGGTCTTTTGAGAGATAAGTGAGGAATTTTTGAAATTCCACCTATTTTGATAGAATTTCAAATTAAGGGAAAATCCTGAATCTGTTTACTTGAGGAAACAAGTAATTTTTTTAAAAAATAATTTAAATACTTTAAAATAAAACACATTCTCTCCTTAAATTACTTTATCCAAAGAGACTCTTAGTCATTTTCAACTAGAAAGTTTTCTCATGTTTAGCATGGAATTATGGTATTTTAGACTACTTTTTGATTGGATATTATGATTGTATGGAATTGCATGTAATTTTTGTATATACGTAGTTTGGCTTTTGGTGATCAATTGAATGTTAGAATCCAATTCTGAAAATTGAGAATGAACTTGATTGCACATTATATTTTTCCTCCTTAATTATCATCTACAGTTTATAGATGAATATTTTAAACTTTTTTCTTAAAAAAGAAAAGGAAAGGTAAAATATTAGCACGACACAACGGTGGCTAACAGAATGGTAAAAAAGATTAATAAGATGTTTTTTAAATATTAAGCCACGGCAAAATACACAGCTAATATATATTTTTTTGAATAATTTCATTATTTCATCAAAGATCCAGGCAATATCAATTTAATCTTTTAAATTTTTTTTGCATTATATGAATAGTTTACTAATCTCATGTGTATCGTTATGTTCTTATATTAATTTGTTAGTAGAAAATTAACGATTTTATTTAGGAGTTATTATTAGTGTCCCTTGCTAACTTATTAAATGACAACTTGCCAATTTATCTGACACAAAAAATAAAACAACAAAATTAAGTTTTAAAGATATCACTTATCCATCGTAATTCCAATTTAGAGCATCTTTAAATGACATTGTTTGGTTTCTAAGGTTAAATAACTTGTTAGGTAATCATTTAACGTGTTAGATAGAACATTAACAATTACCCTTGAGCAAAATCATTAGTTTTTCCTTTAATTGACAAAAAAAAAATAACGATGTCTAACTAGAATGCGCACGTAACTTAAAATTGGCTATCCTTTCACTAGCTTGTTCAATTATTTTTAGTAGGTTTAAATGAGTAGGTCTATCTATCTCCCATACTCTCCTATATTGAAATTATGTAAAAAAGAACATATGTACAAAGTGATATTAAATACGTAATAACATCACAATTTTCATAATAAAAAACATTACAATCTAATTCACAATATTGCGCCAACTTTAGAAAGAGAATTTATGAAAGAAATATTAGACTAGAGAAAGGAGAAAGCCCCAAACAGGTTTTCCTGAATTTTCATACGAAATTAATTTATGGTGAAATTTTTAAAAGAAACAGACAAAAAAAAGAGAGGAGAGAGAATAAATTGAGCTCTCTGGATTTAAGTAGGTCCTACTTCATTCATTTTTGTGTCTGTATGACTGTCTCTTTGCAAAATTTACATTTTGCTTCAGGGTATCTAGATCCCAAAAGCCTAGCATAAAAGAAAACCAAAAGAAATAAAAAGCATGCATGTAACCGAACTTATATATAATGAAATAGGGACAGTTGTTTCCAAAAAAAGATTCTTATATATATATATATATATAACATAATTGTTCACTATAAAATTCTCATATTACCTCATCTATTTTACATATACACCATTCTAAGTGCATATTATTTTGTCTCCTTATTGTTTTTTCTGGTTCTGTCCCTACATGTAACCTAGTTAATATCGATCGATTTATTGATTAATTATGAGAGTCATTCACCTTCTACAAAAGTTAATAAGTTTATATATTTTCTATCATTGTTTAATGTCATAAAAAGCTACCATGAGTTTTGTCGATAAAATAAATATAAATATTCGAAAAGTTATATTGAGTACGTAATCGTATTGTTGTGGGCATATATTCTCTGACTAAATGAGTATATATTGAGGCTATGTAAAGGAAATGAATGAATTATTCCGGAATAAATACATATGGATTCCACATGGTGGACATAGTCTATACCATTTCTCACTTATTTGTTTCCGTTGATGAACATTATCTCTGTATAACCCTGAGGCCTAAGCCGCTCCATCAGATAGCTTAAAATGCTAGTAAAACATAAATTCAATATACGTAGTTTCTTAAGCAATTATGAGGAGATTAAGTGAAGAACTATATATTAATTGCCTACCCTTTGCATTGTTAGTAGTTACTTTCCATGAATTCCAGCATTCATTGTGTCTGGTCCACCAAACATTTGCTGTCAAATTAGCCTCCAACCTCTTATCCGACGAGACCTTTTTGAACCGCTTCCAATTCCGGAGGGCGGCTTTGAGATCTGCCACCTTAGCGGTAATACTGTGGCAGCAGTTGGCATGGACGGTGGCGACTGCCCTAAAGTCCTTGCTATCTTGGCAAAACCCACTAAAATAAAGGGTGTCCATGAACTTAACCCTAAGGCCTAATTGTCTAATTATACCATGTTTTATGAGGTTTTGAAGACATCTTGCTCTTTTTGTCCCGTGGAGTTGTCTCTCTTACCATACCAGGCTTCAAACAAGGAAATGGTCTTGTTGTTTGACCGGACAAAGTAGAACCCAGTGTTGATCGCATGCCTTTCCGACCAAGGATTTCCCAGATACTTATCGGTGCTGAT
>JASKGM010049644.1:0-20299 GCA_034509205.1 Ceratonia siliqua
CAGGGATGAGAAACTGGTTTTTTCCCCTTCTCTTTCCTATATTTTTTCTCCAATTTTCTTTAGAATATAGCAACTTAGAGGTTTTTTTTACGTCATTAGGAAATTGAAAGATTTACTAATAGATACAATACTGTTTGTTAATGACAACCACACAACATTTATCACAGAATGATACCTTCTCTTGAAATACTTAAAGGCTTACAGCATTCATTCTTTGCTTTTGCTTTTGCTAAATATTGTTTGAAAACCAAAAATTTAGTTTCCATGTTCCTCCATAGATAAATGATGTTTGATTTATTGCAACTAAGCATGTTAAGGTCTATATGTGGCATTTGAACCATTGTTAAATTTCTCATCTTCCTCTCTGGTAGTGAGTTTTAGATTTTATTTTATATAAAAATGTCAAGTTTTAAACTTGGGTCCTTTAAAAATTAGTAAAAATCAAGAGGCCATGATCAAATCTATTGTGGGTTACGCTTAAAATTTAAATGGGCATCTAGTTGCTTTTGGATGATCAACTATTAATTATAAAATTTAATAAATTTAATAATTTTATTTAGACGCTTATAGATATTGTATTTTATAATGATGTCATGGAATTTATTTCTCTCTGGCTTTTAATAATTTTCAAATCATTGTCTTTGATACTAAAGATAAATAAAATTTTAATATATAATATCTCTTAGGTTTCCTTTGGAGCTGGGGCTTAGAATAAGAATTGGGGCTTAGGATAAGAATTGGGCCTAGTAACTTTTTATGATTCAAACATATTTAATTCTTAAATTTTTCGGTTGTCCAAAAAATCTGGTTCCTGCAATTTTTCGGTGTTCCAAAAGGATATGGTTTTTGAAAGTTGGTTATAACAAATAAAATAAAATAAACAAAAATAATGATATTTTAAAATAAATTTTAAATAATAATAAATTTTTTTTAATTTTAGATGCCCGATGAATGTAGCTAAAGACAGGCGGTCAGATTTCATTCCTTTTATGGTTCCACAATATTGCAAGGGTTTCTGTTGTGACAGTTAGGATGGAAACAAATGCCCAACTAAACTTACTACCAAATTCAATGCAAAAATTTATTTTTACAAATTTCATAAAAAGTTTTTAATCAATTATTATATAAAAACGTAACATAGGCATATCGTACCGTATCGTACACTAATAATACTGTAGATATACTCTCCGGAACATAGTAAAGATTGTGGAAAATATAAAATATATTTAATATTGAATAACAACATTCATATTGATCTAATAATTAACAACTATATCAATTAAAATAAAATATAAATGTCATTTGAGTTAATGTTATTGGATGAATGGTATTTAGAGTGCATTTGGGACAACTTTTATCATATCAAAAGCTACTTTTTATAAAGTACTTCTCTCCATTATAGTTGTTTAGATAGATTTTTAGAAAGAATTATTTTTTTTGTAATAAGCAGTTTCACTTTATTTAGAAGTTAGAATTTATAACTTTTAAAAAAAACAGGTTCAATGAAAAAGAAAAAAAGTTTTTGAACAAATATACTTCTAAAATATTTTATTAATTTTTTAAAAAATATTTTTATACGTCATTTTTAATAATTTTACATGTTCAAAAGTTCTTTTATATTTTTATATTTAAATATAAGACATCTTTTTTTTTTACTTCTACTTAAATTTTATGCTCAAAAATTTACTTCTACTTAAAGTATATGCTCAAAATTACAAATTCATTCAAACATATTCTTAGAGTTAGGAGAAAGATAAACTATATGTTTGAACTAAACTAAGCAAAAGATTATGAAAGAGTTAATTACATTCAGTTCTGATGTACTATATATATAATTAGTTCATCAAATTTAATATTTTGAGTAAGTTAATATTTTGGTTTTCAAGAAATACCACTTTGTTTAATTAAAATTCTCAAAATTAAACTCTCTTATTCTTTAAAAAACTAATTCCACTTTAATTTTATCTATTTGTTAACTTGATTAGTCAAAAATTAACGGATTTATTAACATGAATTCATTGAGAATGTATCTTTTATGGTGTTTGCTATCCTATCGATATTACTAGAATATTCTTTATTTTTATTTTAAAAAATAATTTAAAAAAATAAAAATAAAATTCAAAACACAAATATTTAAAAATAAATCAAATTACAAATACAGAAATATACTACCGTCTCATTTTAAAACGATAACATAATTTTAATGCTTCTTATCTCCTATTTTTTTATTCAATTTTTTTTAATATTAATTAAATATTTTTTATGTCATATGTTTTTTAAAAAAATTTTAAATTATTTTTTAAACTTTTTTATACTGTTTATTCATATTTTTTTAATGCAGACATTTTAAAAGGTTAATGTCATTGAGATACTAGAATCAAAATGACTGACTAAAAGCCTCTTTAAGATGAAATGATCATTTTAAAATATTAGTATAGTAAATGACTGTTTATTTAATTAATTACCATAACATCTAATGTGTTTAATTAATTTAAAAGTCCTTGGCTAGCATCGTATGATATGAAATTTCAAAAAAGTTTGATGTTTACCTCATTTATAAAACAGATCTGTACTGTGCTACATTACTTTTTCAATGAAACTCTTATATAATATTTTTGTTTTTATTTTTTATCATTGATTTATTTTATTTTATATTATTTGATTATTTTTTATGTGTAATTTAAAAAAATAAATATTTTTAAATTTAAATATTATTATTTTAAAAGTATTGTTTAAAAAAGAAGTAAAAGTTCTAAAAAAAACTAAAAATATTTCAAAA
Organism: Ceratonia siliqua; assembly: GCA_034509205.1. NCBI lineage: Eukaryota > Viridiplantae > Streptophyta > Magnoliopsida > Fabales > Fabaceae > Ceratonia > Ceratonia siliqua. Next base: position 2,780 of record JASKGM010049644.1, read on the forward strand.
AATTATTAGACATAAAAAATATCTCAAATAATATAGAATAAAAAAATTCAAGAAAAAAAAGGAGGTGGTGGGAAGGAAAATCAGAAAAACGATGAGTTAATAAAACTTTTGGTTCTTACAGTTTTACTTAACTTTTACTTTGATCCTTATAGTTTAATTTTGTTTAATTAAGTCATTATAATTTTAATAACTTTTATTTTAATCTCTATAATTTAATTTCGTCTAATTAAATTCTTACCGATAAAGATCTACTTAATACTGTTAATATCATTATTAAAACAGGTAAAAATTAACTGTATAACAAATTCACACGTAGGCATACCATGTGATTAATTTTTTATCACTTTAATAATAATATTAAATGTATTAAGTATATATTAGACAGTAAATATTAAAATAAAAGTTATTAAAACTATAAGGATTTAATTAAATAAAATTAAATTATAAAAATTAGAGTAAAAATTAAGTAATATTATAAAGATTAAAAATTATATTAACTCAAAAATGATATATTAAAACTGTATGAGAATTGTGTAATAACATAATAGCTCTATTTATGAAAATATATAAATGAAATTACTTATAAATAAACACATAATCATATTAAAAATTTTAGAAATCAAAGTCTATCTAAAAAGATTCTCCTAAAATCTATTTACCAATAATAGCAAACTTTTCATTTATTGTCCCCACCATCCCTATCTTACCACGTCCTTGTGTCTATTTAACTATAAAAGGTTTGTTATTTAATCATTTGCAGAGTCCATTGTCTGCGTTCTTTCCTTTTTCTTCTGTTTATAGCCAAAATTAATTCTCTGTCGTTCCTCAATCAAATTTATCATCTGCCTCTTCATTTCCCATCATCAATCTTCCCTCCTAACCCTACCTATACTACCTGCCACTTCTATAAACCTAGCTTTGCTAAAAAATACATTTCTTTTTTAATTTCTTGTCTATCTTTGATTAATTCATTAAACTATTTTAATTGATAGTAATTAGTGACACTTTTTTTTTATTATAGAAGAGAAGTTTTTCACTAAAATAATCTAATAAATAGTATCAATAACAATTAACATAATGTGATCTTCTTTTTCCTTTGGAAATTGAAGGATTCGTTTATTTTCACACAAAAAAATATTTTTTTATTGTTTTGAAAAATGATCAATAGTTAGTTATAATAAATCATTTAAGAAAAAAATAAAATTTTATGTAATAAAATTTATTTTTTATTTTATCATCTGTAATCCCAAAATTCCCTAGTTATTCTATATGTGGTCATTTTCAATCATTTTTTAATCATGATCATTAATTTATTTTTAGATAATTAAGATTTATTTAATAAAATACGTGTATTTTACGTGTACTTTGATCAAAAAATTAATAAACGATCATAATAAATTAAAAATAACCATAAAAAAACTGGATTAATTTCTAGTTATTTCTTTCTTTTTTTCATCTTTAATTTATATTCATTTAGTTTTCAGGCTTGATTCATAATTTAAATAATAATAAAAAATTTAATAACCAAAAAATGAAGATTATTTTTGGTTTTTTGCCTAAAAAATAATTTTTTTAATAAATTCATAGAAAATATATGGCCCTGTTTGTTTTTGTTTTCAAAAACAGTTTTTTTATTTTTTTGTTCTGCGAAAACAAAAAAAACTTGTTTGTGTAATTGTTTTCGTCAGTTGTTTTTAATAACTGTTTTCCGAAAACAGTAACTAGAAAACAAAAAAACATAAACACTTTTTTTTGTGTTTTGGCTTGTTTTTGTCATCTGTTTTCTAAAAAATACGAAAAAACACTGATAAAAAATATTTTTTTCAAACAAATTTTTTGTTTTTTTGTTCTATAAAACTATTTTTTAGAATTGTTTTCAAAAACTATTCTTAAAAACAATAAAACAAAAACCGTTCCAAATAGCCCCTATATTTTTTAAAAATTCCATCAAAACAAAGTAACTTAAGTTGATTCATTTTTCACTTGTTCCCCCAGAGAATTTAATAATAGGAGAAAAGCAAATAGTTGGAGCCATGCACGTGCTTAATTACTTTTTGCCAACTCAGAGAAGACTATAATGGAGAAGCTACAAATCCTTATGGTTGGCTAGATTTAAACTAACCAATTGGATTAAATCTCATACGTGCTTGTTATATATAGAGGATAGAAGGTAGAAGAGATCTTTCAATTTTTCCCCTTTTTTATTTTAAGATCATTATAATATAATAACGTAACTTATACAAATTTTATTTACAATTGAAATAATAATTATATCAAAATTTGATAAAAGTCAAATACTCCTTCCGTTTTAAATTATTTATCGTTTTAAAGTAGTTGCATAAAAATTAAAAAAATTATTAAATAACCTCAATTCTAATAAAAAATAGTTATATTTAACTAAATTATCCTTATTAAATTTAATTTAAACTCTTGTTATTATTTGATTGAAGATAATAATAAATAAGGGTAATGTTAAAAAATTAACAATTAATACTTCATTGGTAATATAAAATGACAGATAATTTAAAATAAAATAAAACTCTTAAAACGATAGATAATCTAAAACGAAAAAAATATATAGTAAATTACACCACAAGAATAAAGAATTTGTGAGGGATGATAGAGCTAATTCTTCGTAGATCTTTAGCTAATTTCTCATAAATCCATTGCTAATCTCACAATTTGATTTGTTTAAAAATTTGCAAGAGAATTAATATTCCTTCACAATTCTCTCGCAAATTTGAAAATTTCTTGTTGTATTAGGTCATTGAAAAATAATTTTAAGTTCTCAATTTAATTCTCTAATAATTTTTTTTAATTTAATCCATTAATATATATTTTTGTTTTCAAAAATGTTATTTTGAGTACGATTTTTTCTTTCAATTTGATTCTTAGAAGAACTTTTTGAATATAAAAATATACAAAAAGATCAAATTAAGAATTTAAAAACATTTAAAAATCAAAATATAAGTGAAACCACTTAAATTAAGATGTAATTGAGTACACATATTATTTAATGAAATTTTTTATAAGTAACATTTCTCAATATCAATATTCTGTTCATCTAATCAACCTAAAGCATACTTTCATCTTGATAGTTTGTAATTAAGATTATAAAATTATCTGGGTAATTCTATCTCTCTCCATCATAAGATATATTTTGAATTTTTATTTTTTAATATCTTATTAATTAAATTTATAAATAATTAAACCAATATGAGAATATATCATTTTTTTTTTAAAATAAAATCAATTCTGAAGTTAAATTCTTCATAAAGATATCATAAGTATTTACCTATAATTAAATGAACTTAATTACACAACTACTTATATATGCTAACTCTTCTTTGCATTTATTCTGTGTTTAACATTGTAACAGCTCAAAATAAATTCCTTTTAAGGCCTTCCATCTAAATGAAATTTGATTGCCTATTGTTCATGATTTGGCTATTTAATGGCTTTTGCTTGATAAAGTATGAATTAAAATCAAGTATCTATTATTTCCATATGATGAAATAAATATTTTGTATCAAGTCCAAGAAGAAAAATGGAAAAATCCCAAATAAATAATAAATTACAAAGATAAACTGTTAATTTATCTAGCATTTTATTTTTTTAAAATATATAATACATTAAAGAAAAATCCTTACCAATATTAATTGATGTAATGGTTCTTAATTTCTATAATTCCCTCACACTTAATACTCATGCCATAGTCTTGTTTCTACTATATTTGACCTTATTAGCCTACCAAGTGAAAATATTTGAATTTAAATTAAAAAATAACTTTACAACATAATTATTTTTTAATAACTCTAAAAATATCCTATTTTAGAAGAGTGATTTATGATATTTAAATTTTTATTTAATATCTTAGATAATAGATGTCATATAATACTAGTTGTGAAATATATTAATTGTGAAAATATCCGATTGAAGTTATTAGAAAATTAACTATACGTGCCACGAACGAAGGGTTTCACGCCACGTGCTGCAGTAAACGGCATCCAAGTGTGCGTTTTAGAAAAACCAAAATCTTCTGTAACTATACGACTAATATGAGTCAGCCCAACGATGACGTTTTATCCCTATTCTATTCCTAATGTTGAGGGAGTCAAAGGGACCACAACTACAAGGTGGACAAAAGCAATCTCAACCGTCCATTTAATCACCAGCTCATCATCATCATCGATAAATATTCCAATTTGATCACTCTCTCCTACTTCCCTCCCTCTAAGGCTAGCGCCAAAATAGCAAAACAAGAGTAAGACAGAGAGAGAGAATGGGTGACCACAAACGCAGTGCTCCAACATTTGCAGCCATGGAAGCTTCCAGTGGAGCTACCGTGTCCAAGAAGAGGAAAACCAGTGTTGGTTCTTGTCAATTGCAGTTACGCTCTTCCGATGTGCAGCTCGAAAACACGCATTTGGAGGAGACGACGGTTTCTCCGGCCACTTCTGTGAATTCCTTTGGAACGGTCGTTTCCGGTGAATTCTTTACTGGGCGGTTTCCACTGTCTTGCAGCTCATCCAGCAATGTCGTTGAGGACAGCATGGCGCCGTTAGATCTGGAGGTGTAATTTTGAAATTCTAAATATTTATGAAAAATTTGCTATCGTATTCTTCTGTTTGGTTTCTGAGAATTTGAATTTGAATTACAGGACAAAAATATTCGTTTTTCTGCATAGGATTTTTTATTTTATTTTATTTTTAAATTCTCAATTGTAAGATAGATAGTTATAGTTGAAGTTTGATATTGTCTCTATTCTCTTTCCTGTATTTTCTTGGCAGCCAAGCAGTCTCATCGAGTCATTACAAGTTTCCGTTTCTTTCCTGCTCAAATCGACCGTTGTTTTTAATTAAAATATTTCTCATATTAATTCAAACATTGAATGTGATCCTGCAGACCAACGTTTTCGAAACTGTTGACTCAACGTATAGCAACTTCAAACTATTCAGGTTTAACATCACTGATTCTCAGCTTCTCTCCTTCTCTGCGCACACGTTCAATTTTTAGAAGAAACATAACCGACCGCCGTGTTATATGTTTGTGATGTGTAGCAAAGACAGGTACTTGTTGAGCGAGTTTTGTGGAGACTCAGAAGAAATGACGATGTTCCCGGCGAAGCCTTCAACGGCGGCCGCAAAATTCCCTGCGGTGAAGATGGCGCCAAAGGAGGAGATTGAGGAGTTCTTTGCAATGGCTGAAAAGTACGAGCAAAAGCGGTTTGCAGAGAAGTAAGTGTTCGGATTGTGTGTTTATGGGGCGCAGGATAAGAAGTGTAATCCCCATGTGCGTACTCTAGCACTAACAGTGCAGGAAGCTAACGCTAAGTAACTAACAACTTTCCCTTTTTCTGCAGGTACAACTATGATATTGTTAAGGATAAGCCCTTGCAAGGTACGTACCAATGGGTTCGTTTAATTTGAAGCTATATATGAAAGACCCTTAGCTAAGGGAAGGAAGATTAGACTAACCTGACACGAGGTAAAACGGAATTGCGGGTGCCACTTCTGGGCTTTCTGTTGAAGAATGAATTAAGACGAAGCTAGGGTTTGATTTTGTACAGCTAACAACTTTCTCTTACCTGCATGTGCCTTTCATGGAACCTTCTTTCTATAGAGTGATATACAAAGAAATGGGAAATTCACCATTTTAGAAAAGAAAAAATCCCCATTAATCTGTGCCGTAATTGTAATAGAATTTCTCCTTGGTTCAACTAATTTTTGATAAAGATTAATTGGCATTTGGTGATTTTGTCGTTTTTGTATTTTATGAATGGAAAAAAGTGTCTTTTTTGTTGCTTTTGGCTGTTTTTGAGTGATTCTTCTCAGCTTTCCGCGCAGGATGAAGTCCTTTTAAGGTATTATTCTATTCGGGTTCATTGAGCATTTGGAATATCCTCTCCATCCCAAGCTATGATTCCCCTATTTGGTGGGGACCATGTGCCTTCTACTTAAAGAAAAATGCCAGTCAACTAATTATGTCCTCTCTTCACTGTTAATGATTGAAGGAATCATATGCAACATGCACAAAATTAACAGTTACTTAGAATTAAATAGAAGAAGGACCACCCACCCTACATAGCCTACCATTGAGACTCTATGACCCCATAGACTGGACGTTGTAACCAAATTGTTGGATCATCTGGCCTGATGTTCTATCAATGTTGATAAACAATTTCTCCAATTTGTGATCTACTGCTTAATGAATTAATTATACTCAATTGAACAGCTTTAGTCTTCAAATTAACAACAGTTGTTGATTTCAAATTGGTACAAGAATACCCAGGAGGGGTTTGATGCATTGTATATAAGCATCTTCAATATCATTGTATATTAGTATAAGATATCAAATACTTTCTCAATATATCAAACACCTCCTTAATGACTTGATACGTGGTATAATATTAGTTTCAATCTTAAAAGGACCGGAGGGGAATTTCACCCCAAGTACAACCAAAATGAAAGTTAGTTAGTTTAATTCCAACATCACCCTGTAGATAGATTATAAAAATACTAAAGAAGATAAAGAGGGGAAAAGGAACAAATTACTTCATAAAAGGGGAGTCTAGGACTTTGGGCATTTGAGAACTCTTTTGCTAAATAAAGAGGACATTGGAGGATGCTAACAGGAGAGTAGGATATCGATATTTTATGGGTATTGAAAAAAATCTTTAATTATATTTAATTTATACTTGTTCTTTTTTATTATAAACTTTTTTCAATATTCATATGATACCAGTGCTTTATTGATATGATAAAATTGTCCATCATTAAATAATTTTACATTTTATCATCTAATAATAAATAATTCAGTCACATTAATAAGAAATCCCTTCTTATTATCTACTCGTAAGTAATATAGACCTAGCAAATAAATTGGAGAGGGTAAAATACAAATTAAAAACATATATAATTTTATTGCATTGAATGTGTCATCATTTTCGACTTTTGATCTATGCATCATGATTGTTATGGTTACAAAGCATCGAGGTGAGGATAAAGTAATGTTGATAATCCCAGCCCCAGGCAAGTTGTTGTAAATTGGCAAAGAAAGAGCAGCTTTTGTTTCGTTTTCCAAGTTTTGAGAAAAGGATAGACTTGGCATAATATTCGGAAGAATAGACAGAGAGTATTGTCGGACATAATATTCGGAAGAACAAACAGAGAGTATTGTCGGATTTAAAAGGAGGACAGTACATACAATTCATAGCCCCCCTCGTGATTACACAGTGTCTAAATATATTGGATTCAGATTAGGTCTGCCAACATAATTAAAATAATATTTTAAAATAATAAAAAAATGTTATTGGTCTAAATAAACGATCAAAATCAATGGCAGATTCAGGTAGTAGAATATGGGGCAATTGCCCGATTTAAAAGGAGGACAATACATACATACATAGGCCCCCTCATGATTACATAGTTCATGTCTAAATATACCAGAGTTTGATCTAATATGGACAGGTCATTTCAATATCATTTTAGTTATTTATTTATTTTAAATGATTAAAATAAAATTTTAGAATCATAAAAAAGAATTTTAAGCATCTAAAATAAATAAATGATCAAAATAATATTAAAATGATCAATTATCTTAATATAACCAAATTGTGATCCAAATATATCATCCTCATCCTGGCCCTCTCCTCACTGTCATGGATTGGACTATTGGAGTCATTGGACCATGTGATCATTCCTCTTTCCCTGGTGGTGGTGGGGTTATAACGTTTCTATTTAATGAATCCAACCGGAGCTGGTTTCAGTTTTTTGTTTTTCTTTCCTTCTTTTGCGGGGCTCTCCATATTAAGAATTAATTTTTTTATTTTCTTTAAAAAATAAAATTTCTTTTAATACAATAATTTTTTATATTCTTTAATATTTTAAATATTATAATATAAGATAATATAATATTTAAGATTTATATTTATTATCATAATTCAAAAATAAAATATAATTATAACTCTTAAATTAGATCAATCAAAAAATAAACAACCACATATAAATGGTAATTTACCTTTTCTTTACATGAATAAAATAAAAATAAAATTTTATACTTTTTCATCTTAATCTTTAATTTTCATTGTAATCTCTTCCTTAATTTATTAATTATAACACATTATATCATAAATTATTATAATTTAGTTAAATTATTCTTCACCGTTTAATTAAGTGTTAAAATTAACAGTTTTAATTAATATGAACTAGTTATGTAATTAAAAAAATTTGATAGAAATAAAATAATAAATTTATTATGCAAAATGATACAAATATTCTAAAAATAAATAAAAATAAAATATTTAATTAACTTTATATTTTAATTATTAAATTTTATAAGATACAAGAAAATGTAATCCCATGTGTCGTTTATTCCCATTTTGGCCCGTCACATTTTTACGTTATCTCTCTCTCTTCCTCTATGTATACTCTAGGACATAGTACATGAGTAATTTAAGGTTTGATTAAATTAATATTTTTATCCTTTAAAATAGCTTATTTTTTAATTGACTCTTTCAAAATACACTCAATTTAACTCTTTAAAAGTTAATTTATTTAAAATTTAATTTCTTTGATAATACGGTTAATCGTTAACTAACAGTATTGTTGACGTGTACTTACAAGAATCAGATGTTAAAAAACATATTTCAGCCTGAAACGGTGTCGTATGTAATTAGGTGAGGGGAGCCCGAAGCAACAAGCATTGAAGTTTGAACTCTTCGACACCTGAAGCAATGAACAGTGGAGGAGGGGTCAATGGTGCTTTGTCAGTGAACTTGATTTATGGAGTCAATTCCAATAGTACCTTGAAAGTTGAAATCCAATTCAGCTTCTTCAAAATCTTCAAATTCTGGTTTGTGTGGTACGTTGTCTGGCAATGGGACTCTTGCACTACACTCGTCCAGTTAAAATAAAACTAATCAAGCTAAGAAATCAGCTGCTGCCACTGCAACCCAAGTGGGTCCTATAATGGCCCCTTGAGTTTATGAGGCTTTGCCAAGCTTTCCTGATGTTCCTAGCTCAGAAAAGTAGAATTTATTCATCAGAAAATTGAATATGTGTTGTGTTCTATTTGATTGTAGTGATCCTTCCAAGAATCTTGAAGAGAAGGACATGAAGCAGCAACTTTGCTTGAGCTGTTGATTATGTTCCTCTGTAACTTCAAAGTTCAATGATGATAGTAAGGTAGCTTTTTATGTAAGTGGCTTACCCCATTACAAATTTATAAATCATATGCTATTACTGTATGATGAAATGACTGTCTCATGTCACATTGGAGTCTTGGTAGTTGGTGCTGAAGAGCTTGCTTGGGTTCATTTGTATATGAAGTCTTAGAACTTATGTTTGTTCTTGGCTCTCTAAATGCATGAGAGGCCATAACTTGTTAGTGTGATTGATTGACCATATGCAAGAGCACTTCATATAGTTGAGTTTGGTTGTCTAAGCTCTTTGCTTTTAGTCAAATAAACTACCTTGATGGCTCAGACTCTAATCCATTGCACAAGGCCTTAAGCATCGGGTGATGTTTCTGCCATTGTACGTGAGTTATTTAGAGAGAGTAAGTTGTGGGGATTTATGATTTTAAAGTAATGTAATCAATCTACAAGTAACAAATGCACTTATTTGATGCTACCCTGTTTCTGCAAGACAGAATAACTACACCAGACACAAGCTAGTTGTACCAACCTAGCAATAACGCTCACTTAGTGTAATCCTTGACTACTGTAATTAGCTGAAACTTGCTCCATTATATTTACTCATTGGCGTCTGTATAGCCCATCTAATGAGAACCGTTACACATTAAGTAAATATATTGTTAAAATTGAAATATATGAACAGAAAAAATTTGGGAGAAATCACTCTAATTGAATTGAAAATAGAATGGCTAATATATAGCCTTTAAAATGTTGATAAGAAAAACAAATGAAACACAACTGCAAACCACATTTTACAACTCCTAGTAACGTGGTCATGACTAAGTCAGAGATAACATGACTTCCTAAAAGGTAGAACAAGATATTAGTAGCTGACTAACACTTTAACACAACCTAACTAACCGACACATTGACATAATCTAATACTAACAATTTCTCCCTTAAATTGAATGCCACTGCATCAGTTTATATCTGATTCAAGACATACTCCAAGAGATCTGCGTAGCTTCATAAAAGTATATGCTTGAGTGCTTTGGTCATTATATCAGCCAGCTGCGCCTGTGTATTACAGCGAACTAGTTCCATAGCACCAGTCTTTCTGAGTTTTGGAAGGAAATGGAATCGCACATCAATGTGCTTACTTTGACCATGAATAACAGGATTCTTTAATAATTTAATTGTAGAGCTACTGTCACAGTGAACAATAATCTTCTTGCTTTGACTCTGATTCAGCTTTTTCAAAACTCTTTCCAACCATAATGCTTGGCATACACATGAAGCTGCTGCAATAAACTCTACTTTAGTAGTAGATAAACTCACCACTGGTTGTTTTTTAGATGACCAAGAAATGGCTCCTGAACTTTGTAAAAACATATAACTCAAGGTGCTTTTTCTATCTTCTAAGTCTCTAGCATAGTCACTATCAGTATAGGTAATGAGCTCTTCATGTCCTCATCTTTTATAAAAGATCCCACACTTAATTGCTCCCTTCAAATACTTTAATACTCTTTTTGCCACTTGTAAATGGAGTTCAATGGGGTTTGCCATGTGTCTGCTAATGATACTTACCACAAACATCAAATCTAGTCTTGTAGCTATAATGTACATTAGGCTGCCCACCACTGATTTAAAATGAGTTTTGTCTACTTTGACTGCTCTTTCATCTTTTGTGAGTTTGAAGCTAGGCACAATGGGATTATGGGCAGTGTTACTTCTGTCAATTCCAAATCTTTGTAGGATCTCCAAGCCATATTTCTTCTGAGTAATGAAGATACCATATGTTTTTTGCAAGATTTCAAGTCCAAGAAAGTACCTTATCTTGTCAAGATCTGTCATATCAAACTCAAGCTTCATGGAATGCTTGAATTCTATAAACAACAAGTCATCATTTTCAGTATACAGAAGATCATCAACATATAAACTCACAATTAATACCTTCCCTTCATTTATGGTTTTAAGAAACAAGGTGTGCTCATAGTCACACTTTTCAAAGCCTTCCTTCATGAAGTAACTCTTTATTCGACTGTACCAAGCCCTGTAGGGCTTGTTTGAGTCCATGGAGAGCCTTCTTCAATTTATAAACTTTGTGTTCACTTCTTCTTTGCACATAGCCACAAGTTGTTCCACAAAAACATTTTCATTCAACTTAGAATGCATAAATGCAGATTTCACATCAAGTTGGTAAAATTTTCACCCTTTTTGAGCTACAAGTGCCACAACCAATCGAATTGTTTCCATTTTAGCCACTGGTGAAAATACTTCTGTATAGTCTATTCCATGTTGTTGAGTGTACCCCTTCACTACCAACCTAGCCTTGTATTTGTTTACCTCTCCCTTATCATTTAGTTTGATTTTGTAAACCCATTTCACACCAATTTTCTTTCCTCCTTTGGGCAACTCAGTCAACTCCCATGTATCATTTCTGTGAATAGCTTCTATATCCACATCCATAGCTTTCCTTCACTTCTCACTTTTGATAGCATCCTCAAAATGTAAAGGATCATTTATAGTTGCAAGCATGGTGAAATGGAGATCAGTGTCTTCTTCATATATACCTTCTCATATTTCATAATCCTAAATCCAAACTAGAGCTCTCCCATTCCTCCCTTGAATCAAACTTGGATTATTTTCTGCAGTCAAATGTGAGTCTTCTAATTGATTTTCTTCTTCTATGTTAAATGTGGCATTATCATCAGCTGGTGCATTTGCATTTCTATCTTCAAGTTCATTATCTTTAATTGTCAATTCTTTATCATCTCCCCATTCCATATTACACATAATACTGTCTTCATAAGTTTTATCCCAGTCTTAGCTTTTGCTTTCTTGAAAGACAACATCTTGGCTAATTATGATTTGTTTTTTGCAATGGGATCATAAAGATTGTAGGCTTTGGATTCTTCACTAACTCCTAATAAAACACAGCTTATAATTTTATCATTAAGCTTGTGTCTTGGCACATGAACATAAAAGATACATCCAAAAATTCTAAAATATGCCACTGACGGCTTGATTCCACTTTAGGCTTCCTCTGGAGTTTTATTCTTTACTGCTAGTGTGGGATTTCTATTGAGAACATGAATTGTCCAGTTAACTGCCTCAGGTCAAAAACTTTTAACTTTTCTAACATTAACCTATAAACCATATTCATCATTGCTTTGTTCTTGCGCTCTGCCACACCATTCTGTTGTGGTGAATGGGCTACTGTAAGTTGCCTGCGTATGCCATGTTCATTACAAGATTGAATAAATTCATGTGAAGTAAGCTTTCCTTCTCGATCAATACGTAAACCCCTAATGAATGAATTTGTCTCATTTTCAACATGAACTTTATAACTTTTGAAAGCTGTGAGTGCCTCTGATTTTTCTACTAAAAATTGAACTTATGTTTTTCTACTGTAGTCATCAGTAAAAGTGAGTAAATACTTTTTCCTGTTGTTGGAAATGAGGTTGATAGGTCTGTAGATATCAGCATGTACTAGTTGAGGAATATGTGTTGCTCTTATGTGCTTCTTTTGGGAAATGAGTCATGTTGTTGCTTTCCAACTAGGCAGTGTTGCATAAAGTTGAGGAAGACTGAAATTTTGGTAGACCATGCACCATGTCTCTTTGTTGAAGAGTGCTTAAACCTTTGCAGCTCAAATGTCCATATCTGCAATGCCACAGCTGCTTAACATTCTCAGTAACTGTATTGAAGCAAGTGGACTGTTTGGGTTGCAATATAGCATGCAACACAAACATCGTATTTGATGCCATCTTGGTTTCCATAAGTAATTCTTTCTTTGGATGAAATACCTTACACTTGCCGTGTTAAAACAAAATGGCTAGTCTTTTTTCTTGTAGCAGCCTTATACTCAGGAGATTATTCTTCAATTTTGGGACATGGAATACTCCCATAATAACTTGCACTATCCCATTTACTAACACCTTGACATTACCCTTTCCCTTCACAGCCATGCTTGTGTTATTTCCTAGCTTGACAAGATCTCGAAAATGTTCATCAAAGTCAGAAAATTATTCTTAGTTCCCACACATGTGGTTATTGTAGCTAAAGTCTAGAAACCATGTATCTTCTTTGGTAAGTTCATTTTTTTCAACATATGCCATCAACAACGTTTCTTCTTGAGTTTTAGTATAATGAACTTCTTGCTCCTTGCTTGGGCATTCCCATTGGAAATGACTAAGTTTGTGACGATAGTACCATTATACAGTAGCTTTATTAAAGTTGTGTGACCCTCTTCTTCATCATTTTCCTCCAGAACTGCCTCGGCCTCAACCCCATCCTCCAGATGAATCCCTATAAGTAACCTTTAAGGCTTATTCAGATTGATCTCCATGAGTAACCTTCAAGGCTTGTTCTTCTTCAACATGTGAATTCATTTGCTATTCATGTACAAGTAGGCTACTTTGCAACTCATCAATAGTTAGTGTCTAAATCCTTAGATTCTTCAATGAAACATATCATATAATCAAATTTTGGAGACATGGAACGTAAGATTTTCTCTACCACAACAACATTCCCTTTGTCTTCTCTATTTGTCTTCATTCAATTAATGATAACAAGTGTTCTAGCAAGTACTCATTAACTGTTTCACCTGGTTTCATTTGAAGGACTTCAAATTCCTTTCGAAATGCCTACAAATACGCATGATTGACTCGATTAGTGCCTTGGTATATCTATAATGAGTCCCATATGCTATTCGCTGATTCCTTATTTAGAATTGTCTCAAAGATGGAATGATCTAAGGCTTAAAAAAGGCAATTCTTTGTTTTCAAGTCTTTAGTTTCTGATTTTTAATGTGCCTCTGCTATGCATTTGTAAGAAGAACTCTTTATGTTGCTGCAGGTACACTAGTTTCCACCAAATTCCAAAATTCCATCTAGAGTAGGAAATTTTCAATGAGCATTGTCTAGTGATCATAATTCCAATCAAACTTTGGAACTGTTGTTGCATAAATGAACTCTCGGCCATTTCACTCAAGTGTTTCCTCACTCAGAAGATTGTTACTTCTTTGCATAAACAGATTCCAACGATTTGCTCTGATACCAAGTGTTAAAACTGAAATATTTGAACAGAGAAAATTTGGGAGAAATTACTCTAATTGAATTGAAAATAGAATGGCTAATATATAGCCTTTACAATGTTGATGAGAAAAACAAATGAAACACAACTGCAAACCACATTTTACAACTTCTAGTAACATGATCATTACTAAGTTAAAGATAACATGACTTGCTAAAGAGTAGAACAAGATATTAGTAACTGACTGACACTTTAACGCATCCTAACTAACTGAAACATTGACATAATCTAATACTGACATATATATCCTCTATAATCTCATTAATATCAATACAATTACTTTCATCCAAGTCACTCAAATCACTTTATGGTGTTAGAGCCACTCTTTGTTACAAATAGAGGTTAAAGTCATCCCTCAATATTCGACATCCACTCAAGCATTAAATTAATGGAGCAATCACAAAACTCCGTTACAGTTACACTTGAGGTAGAAATCACTCCATCTTCAGTGAATGCAGTCACCCAAGGTAATACTTTGCCACTCATTGGAAGTCTAATTTCACTTAACACTTCTTCGCATATACCATTTAAACTTGCTAAGAATGGTGGTAACTATGCATTGTGGAAATCACAGATGACTAATCTTTTTTATGGATATGGTTTTCTTGGGTACCTTGATGGAAATGCTCTATGTCCATCAACCAATGACCTTGGATATCTCTTGTGGACTAGGCAAGATAGACTTATGCTGCTTAGTGTTCAAGCCACAGTTACCAAAATCATTAGCCCCATGATCAATACTTGCACCACTTCAGCTAGGGCTTAGAGCAAATTAGAAACCAACTTTGCTAATCAATCAACCACCAGGATGTTGACTCTTATGAACTCTCTTATGACAACCGAAAAGGAAGGCAAATCAGTAATAGCCTACCTGCACAGAATGAAGAACCTAGCAGATGATCTAGCTCTCATTGGTCATCTACTCAATGATACTCAACTTATATCATATACCTTGAATGAGCTTGGAGATGAATTCAAGGAATTAACTGCAGTTGTCCATATTCATAATTCCCTAATTTCCTTTAAAGACTTACTTAATAAATTACTGGATGAAGAATTGCTGCACAACAGAGGTGACTCAAAGGATGAAGACCCACACATTACTATTCAATTGGCTCACAAAAATCATAGAGGCAGAGAATGGTTACGGGTGAAATTTATCTCTATCCAACGCTTGCTAGTTCTCATCATCCAATGGCCGAGGTAATCATAACTTTTCTACTCAATGCCATTCTTTTCCCTGAAACTCTTCCTTCTCTCAGGGCAATAATGGCCACCCATGAATTGTTTGTTAACTTTGCGACAAAATTAGGCATAGTGCAAAATCATGTCACACAAGAGGTTCGTCTTCATCCCATTCCCTCCACCCTCAAGCTCACATTGCAGAAGCAAAATTTGGTCCCTTAAATACCAACCGGGTGGTTAACTCGGGAGCTCATCACACAACATTTGATATTCAGAACCTATCTTTACAATCCGACTATGTTGGTAATGAGGATGTGATTGTTGGCAACAATAATGGTATAACTATCTCTCATACTGGCACTGCATTTGTTAAATCACCTATTGCCCCATTTGCATTGAATAATGTTCTGTGTGCTCGCTCAATAAAAAAAACTTAATTTCAGTGTCTCAATTCTGCAAACAAAATAATACATCTATTGAATTTTTTCTTCATCATTTCCTTGTTAAGGACTTGACTATGAGAGCATCCTTGGCGAAAGGCCAGAGTAGACATAATTTGTACGAATGACCCTTTACTTTTCTATCCTCACAACCTTCCAATTTTTCACAATCTTCCAATTTTAATCCATTTACTTCCCTGGCTATCTCCTCTCACTTGTGGCATCAGCGTCTCGGACACCCCTCACCATCAATTCAACAAAAGATTCTCAACAGTAACAACATCAAAACTCTTAGCTCTTTAGTCTCTGAAAAATGTGACCCTTGCTTATGTAATAAAAGTCACAAGTTACCCTTTTATGTTTCTTCAATAAATTGTGTCAAACCTTTTTCAGATTTTATGTTCGAATGTGTAAGGATCTACCTCTTTGTAATCCTTGGGCAACTTCAAATATTGTTATTTTTGTAGACTACTTTACCAAATATACTTGGTTTTATCCTTTAAAATTTAAATATGATGTAACCAAGGTATTTGATAATTTCACAAACTCATCAAAAATTATTTTTATATAACCATTAAAACAGTCTACACTGATGGGGGTGGTGAGTATCAAGCTTTCTCTCATCTCCTTGCCCAACATGGGATTCAATACCTTACTTCTCCTTCTTACACACCTGCACATGTTGGATCAGCTGTATGTAAACACCGCCATATTATTGAAATTGGTTTTACACTTCTTCACACTGCCTCTGCTCCTTTTCACTTTTGGTCTCATGTATTTCAGTTTTCGACATATCTTATTAACGTATGCCCATTTCCGTTCTTAACCATGATAGTCCATATCAATTGGCCATCAACCCAAATATACTTCTCTTCGAGTATTTGGATATTTGTACTATCCCTAGCTTCATCCTTATAACACCCACAAACTAGAACCTCAACTTCGTCCATGTCTCTACCTTGCTTTCTCAACAGTCCACCATGCCCATCTCTGTTTCAATCTCTCATCTCAGCGTCTATTTATATCGCGGTATGTTTTCTCCTGTGAATAAACTTTCCCATGCAAAACAAACTCCACTTCATCCATGTGCCACTTATCTCCTTGTAACTCACCCTTTCTCTCTGACCTGCCAGGTCATCCCATTACCTCGTCAACCCCCACCACTTCTTATGCTCATAATAACATTACTTCTCTTCCTTCCACGTCACCTACACTACCACACACTCTTCATATTTCAACTCACTCTCTATCATCGTCCTTGACTAGCACTAGCCTTTCTCTTATTAGCTAATCCAACCTTGCCTTTCCTCTAAGTATTCCAGTTTTTGCTTTGAACACTCCTGTTATTGCCCCTAGTTCCTCCTCCAAACCAGCTTCTCCTCCTCTTGTCTCTCGAATTGTCGCAAGGGCCCAAAACAATATCTTTCAACCAAAATAGCTGTTCTCTCTCACTGTTGCCACCTCTGTTCCTTCCTCTGACCTAACGTCGTTTCATCATGTCAATAAATTCCCCCACTGGTGAGAGGCCATGCGAACTGAATTTCTAGCCTTGTAGCACAATCAAACATGGACCTTAGTAGTACCCCCTTCATATACTTAGAATAGTATTGGATGCAAATAGGTTTATAGAACTAAACAGAATCTTAACGACTCTATTGCCTG
>JASKGM010049655.1:0-20298 GCA_034509205.1 Ceratonia siliqua
CCCCGCCCCGCCCCATTTGAACCTCAACCCCCCCTTAAACCGGGCGGGGCGGGTTGGCAGGCGGGGCAACCCGCCAACCCAGCCCGCCCTGCCATTTTGGCGGGTTCCAAATTTTCAAACCCAGCCTGCCATTTTAAGCGGGCTGGACGGGTCAACCCAGCGGGCCCAACCCATTTTGACAGCTCTAAGTGTTAGTCACCTGGGTGATCATGGTTCTGGAAGGTAGTGGTGCTCAGAATTGTCTCCTCTGTCTGGTGATTTATTCATCTTTCATCTTTGCTAAACTGAGTGCATCTTTCAAAGAGCGCGGTTTAAACATTCTAACACCATCTGCAATGTCGCTTCTTAGTCTGCCCATAAAGGTCCCTACAAAGGCTTTCTGTGTCCACCCCCTAACTCGATTACCCAATCTTTCGAACTCTTTTTGATAATCTTTCAATGACCCGGTTTGCTTCACCTGAGAAAGAACCTCGTCAAAGTCCTCTCCATCTGAAGGACCAAACCGAGCCCATAATTCATCTTCGAAAACTTCCCATGTGATAATGCGTCCTTTTTGTTGCATGGTCTTATTGAGCCATTGCCACCATTGGTTAGCCTCCCCTTCAAGATGAAAGGAAGCTAGTGATACCTTCTGCCCCTCATTGATGCCCTGAAAATAAAATAAAAAACTGATTAACTTTATTAATCCATTCGGTGGGGTCATCCCCCGAGAAGCGAGGAAACTCAAGTTTGGCCATTTTGGAAGAGTAAATTGGTCTGAATCCTTTGTTTTCCTCACGAAGGTTGTGTTGGTTCTCACTGTATCTGTTGTGATGACTAGAGCCTTCTTGGTGAGAAAACATAGCTTCCGAGAGTCTGTTGATTGATTCTTCCAATCGCTGAAATCGATCTGCCACCCCCTCTTCTATCCGTCATACTCCTTCTTGCAAGCCTCCAAGGCCTGCCTCTAAACTTTCTATTCTCTCTTTGTTAGTAGACATTGCAACCAGGCTCTGATACCACTGATAGGTCCCAGTCAGATTGGATTACAATGAACTCCAATTGGTATTCTCTTCAGGCGAGAATGAACCTCAAGTTTCTGGATAAAATATTTCTTACTTCATTAATAATATGAACTGCTATATATAGCATATTTACAACTGCTGTTGTTCCACAACGTGGCCCACCATATATACCTTATCCTATCCACTACCCACACATACTGGCAACTGAAATAAAATATAGTAATTACTAACAACTGAAAATAGAATATAATAAATATTGACTACAGTTACTGCCATTACTCCACGATGTTCCACTCTTCGAATGCTTCCCTGTTTCATGCTTCATGCAACTCTTCCTCATGCATTTGGTTCATACCTTCCTACGTACCCATGTCCCTTCCTCGTACTTAGGATTTGGTTTCACTTCTCTGGTTGATCTAGCTGGACGTCCTGACTTATCAGCATGTCTTTATTTTGCATTTTACATTTGTGACCAATAGCGTTTGTGTAGGATTAATGGATTAAGGGATCTTGGGCTCATTGATTGTTTATGATTTCAAATTTCAGGATAAAAGTCTGTCGGATGGAATTTTTTTCCTTGATCTTCTTAATTCTGTGCAGCCCAGAGCCGTAAATTGGGGTCTTGTAACAAAAGGAGTGACTGGTATGTTTTCTTTTAACTCTTTCGATGTTCAAAGTTTCTGTAATTACTTACTTGCCTTCTTTCAGATGTTATGTGTGTCACATGCATTAAGGCTAAAATAATGGAGTAATGCTACTTTCACATACTGCTGAGGTGGCTGTATCTGAATTCAAATGGAACCGCTTAAACTTTTTAATGTCAAACTCAAATGCAGCCATTTCAGTTGTTTGTGTATAGATTGTGAAAGAAGTTTATATAAGTAGCATTACTCAAAATACATATGTTTTCTCTAGAACAATTGCATTCTTTATAGCCATGACTTGCCCTTGGCTTGAAATCTGTAACACTCTTCATATTGCTTCATATTTTCCTATTTTGATCGGATCTTTAAAGCAGTAATGGTTTCGTAACCTCATTATGCTTCTGTACAATTACTTGAGTTGTGTG
This sequence comes from Ceratonia siliqua, assembly GCA_034509205.1. Classification (NCBI taxonomy): domain Eukaryota; kingdom Viridiplantae; phylum Streptophyta; class Magnoliopsida; order Fabales; family Fabaceae; genus Ceratonia; species Ceratonia siliqua. The sequence goes on from JASKGM010049655.1 coordinate 2,074, forward strand.
GTAGAGGTATATAAGAAATTCAGTAGTGTGTCATTTCTAATGGATAACTTTTGATGAGAGGTATCTTGCTAAATCCTACGACTACTAATAAAGAAGTTCCCGCTAGTCACCTTTGATGAGAAATATCTTATCACATAACACTAAAATTTCATCAAAGTTGGAGAGTGGAGACTTCTAGCGTGTTTTGATTCACTGAGTTGCTTCCGCTTCAAACATGATTCTGAGAATCACAATGGTGCTCCTTGAAGGCCAGCCTCCATTATTCTCTTTCTCTGCTTGCGTACAGTTAGTGTAAAATGTGTTTTCAGAAGCTAGAGTTGAAATATGAGTAAAATCAAAATACAGAAACTATATGGATCAGTGAAATGTGAATCCATGGCTTATAAATTTCATAGTTGAAATGTGAATTACTAGCTCCTTAGGGCATAAATCTGCAACATCTTGATATCTGTGGCATGCTTTCTTAATAAGTCACTCTCAAGTCTCAATCTACAATCATATTATAATATGTTGGGAAGTATAAATATGCACTCACGTGAAAATCTCATTCTGATGGAGTAAGTATCAACTATTGTAAAGTGACTTGCTTTTCTTATTCTCAACTCGATATATGCTGTTCATGTAGTTGATTTTATATTTTGGGTAAGTTACAGATTACCCTCTTGTGGTTTCACATGAAATTAGTTGCCCCTTGTGATTGAAGTTTGTATTCAACCTCCCTGTTGTTTGTTTTGTTATCACTTTATTTTTTGACCAAATTTTAATATAAATAACTATGTGAATGTTAAAAGGATGAATCATTTCGTTGTTGAAAGCCTATTTTACTTATAATTTGAACAGTATCATAGTGTTTTGTGATCATTGTTAAGAGTAAGCTGACATGTGAAAATTAAAATCAACTTAATCTCAATAATAGTTTATATATATTACGAAACTGATCTAGATATAAGCGAAATATAATTTTAACAATAAAATTATCTATCATTTTAATATTCACTTGATTTTTTTTTAATTTTAATATAAAATACCACAGGGTGATTAAGTGGTAATGAAACAAACCATAAGGAGGTTAAATGAATAATTTTGAACACAGGGAGCAAACTGATTTTGGATCAAATCATAAAGTAAGGTGTAATTTACCCTTATATTTTAACAGTAACTATGTTGTATCATCAGTTCATCACTGCATAACCAAAATAGAAATGGTGACTCTCAATTTGGGAGTTGTTGGCACACTGTATGCTTTAAATACACTGGCAGATACAACAATCTGTCTCCTGTCTCCGTCTACTGTTGTAAATTGTTCTCTTTTTTTTTTTTTTTTTTCATAAATTCCTAACTGCAAAGCATGAAATTCTAATTGTCTCATTTCTGCTGCATTGAGTGAACAAGAAAATTATGTCCCTAAATTATGAAATTATAGTATGGTTTGATGTGAATATGGATTTTGGAATATGAGTACAAGCCCTGATCTTGGTTTAAATTTCTCAAACATTTTCATCAAGAAATACTTGCTTCATGCAGACGAGGAGAAAAAGATGAACGCCACCTACATAATCAGCATTGCAAGAAAGCTAGGATGTTCTATATTCTTGCTTCCTGAAGATATCACTGAGGTAATTTGGATTCCATACCATTTCACTTCCCCCATCTCCCTCTCTTCACTTTCATATTGAGCATGTCTTTGACATTGGCCTAAACATTTATTGGTTTTAAGGGTTGGCCATTTAGCACGCGGCTCTTGGACCATCCAAGCCCGCTTCCAAAAGAACTAGGCTTGAACTTCATATTTAAACTCAAAAGGTCAAACTTTGACAAAAGTTTGAGTCCATTTATAAAATTAAGCAAAGCTCGGCTAAGTTTATATACATATAATATATATAATTTATATGATATAATAAGAAGATTAAAGTTTTGGTCTATATAGTTTTGTTGGTCTCTATAGGTATTTTTTTTAAAGTCTTTATAATTTCATTATGTTTCCGAGTTAGTTCTTGCTGTCCGCATCTATTATAAACCCATCAGTAATTTGCTGATTAAGATAACAGAAGGTTTACTTGGCATCCGGGTGTTGCATACATGGATATTTTTTGTTACTAATAAAACTCATGCACCACTTTTTCATACACCTCATCTCATATTTATTATTTTACTATTATATACTATCACTTACCACCATCTATTATTATTATTATTATTATTTTATATTAATGATTAAAAGTGGAGTATAAAAATTGTGTAAAAAAGCTGTGTTTAATTATCATTACTTATTTTTTGCCTAGTTATCATCACATTGTTTTATAAATTTAGTCCTTATCCTTTTACTTCATTTTTTTTCAATTTAGTCCCCATTCAGCCTTTTTTCGTGAACTGTACCTTAATAGCGAGTGTCATCACTCTTTGCTATATGTTTCTTCATAGTCTGTCTTTCCTATCATCTTAGTTCTTGCAGTTCGTGAAAAATTTATAAGTTGGTCTATATTCCTGTTTCATTTTTGACTATTTTCTTAGTTTTAACTGAAAGACTTTCTCAAGGCTTTAACACCATTGCTTATCTTGCAACTATATTGATTTTTAAAAGCAATGACTTGGATCATCCGAGACCCGGTAAGGCTAACGGTCTGGGTCATCAGATAAGCTCAATAGCTCATATGCAAAGGTTGGACCGGTTTGACCCAATCAAACTTAGCCAACCCAAAATTAACTTGGGACCTGGTCCGGATTTATTAAAACTGGATGGGTCTTAAAAATAATTTTTAAAAAAACTTGGGCTCTTTTCAGTTTTTGAGTTAGGTCCTTTGAACCATAAATTGAGATAAAAAAGAATACAATCCTACAATTTAGGGCTCTAACTCTTAAGAAAATAATAAAAACATAGTGAAATTTTGAAATGAGAAAGTTGGCCCAAATCTTATTTACATGAGTGATATTATATTTATATTCTATTTATATGTGGCTTGTGATGAATTATATAATTATTTTAACTTACTTTTGTTTGAGTTTATGTTTTACAAGTGTTTTTATATTATATTTTAAAATTATTAAATAATTTTATATGATTATAACATTATTTGATTTAATCGATAATTAGACCGATGGATACACGACCCAAAGCCTATCTGATTCAATAATCGAGCTGGGTTTTAAAACACCATTTTTTTTAAAAAAATTAAAAATTAAGAAAAAAGGAGATAAAAGTGCTTTTATTTTTAATATTTTTATAATTAATTTTAAAATTAAATCAATTTAGTAGCTTTCGGGGAATCTATTAAATGTCCATATATGCATATATGCAACACTAAGATGCTACATCAAATTATTCTAATAAACAAATCAAGAACTCACTTATAATTGAAAGTTTAATTTTTCTTATAATATATTGTATGTTTTGTTTCCCTTTTTATAAAAATTTTAAATCCTTAATTAAATAGAATGAGATAAAATATCGTAATATAAATTTTTAATTAAAAAAATAAAATTAATTAGGGTGAGGCTTGAACCTAAATTATGTGTGTTATAACTAAGGGTGGTTTCGGTCCAATTTTTGCCTACCTACAATGAGTTTTAATCTAATATTAAACTGAGTTTGCTCATTTTATAAGGGGAAACTCTATAAATGAGATTTAAGAATATTAGTTCAAGTGATAATTTTTTTAATACTAAGTGTTAATAGACTTTAACGTCAAGGATTTAAACCCTTATTCTTTCTTCCCCGACATTGAAATATTATTTATCAGTAAAAAAGCACTCTTTATAAATGATCAAAGCTTATATCATTTTCATATAGGTTTTACTTTTTTGTTTCTACTTCTGCTTAGTTTGTGCTTTTACCTGTACTTTACATTGCTGTTACACATTTGCAGGTGAATCAAAAGATGATCCTTACACTAACAGCTAGTATAATGTACTGGTTCTTAAAACACCCTCTTGAAGGAAGGCCGGTGGGAACTTCAGATAGTGAAAGTGGGAGCAATTTGGAGACTACATCAGATTCAACACTAGATGACTCTGCTTCTGATTCTTCATTAGAGGAGAATGGGAACATGTAAATATATTATGATTCATATTTGCAACCCTCCTCTTTATAGTTGATCAAAAGATCAATGTAGGTAATTTCATGTTTTCAAAGCGGCAGATTTTTGCCCAGGCCACTATGACAATAGTGGATTCTTTTTTTCTTCTTTTGGTTTTTATGTTATCGGTTTTTATTATGTAAAATGCCTTTCATCTCCTTTAGATCATCATTACCACTCTTGAAAGAAACATAGGCTGTTAGCATCCTCTTAAAGAAAAAAAAAGAGACTTTTATGAAGGTGTTTTGATTAAATTTTTTTTATTAAAAAGAAATATTATTTTACGTTTGAATATAATAATTAAAAAATATTTTTATTCAAAAACTTTTATTAAAAAATAATCGATCATTTTTTATGAAAAAATCTACTACAAATATATTTTTTAAGTTACTTTTTTTAATTTTAAAAAAATATTATTTTATGCTTTTTTAGATTTTTAGATTTTTATTGGAAGTCCATCCAAAAAGCCATTTCAATTTTAAAAATATTTCTTTCTAAAACAAAAACTCATTCAAAGTGGCTCATAGTGGTCAAATGGGAACTGAATAATTCAGTCTTAAATGGTATGCATTACTATTTGTGCCAAAAATACGAAACATAAATTAATTGATTATAATATGATAGTGATGATAATGGAAAAAATAAAAAATCTCTCCTTCGTAGGCACATCTTCAGATTTGTTTAATACCCATTTGGTATCAATGACACATTTGTTTACTCATGATTATGAAAAATAAAAAATGACATTTTTTAATACTAATAGAGTATCAATGTCTAATTTATGTAACAAGATTATATATTATTAATATCTTGATATGTATTAATATGTATATTAATTCATATTTTAAATTTAAATTTAAATTTTTACTTTTACAATATTACTTGATATAGTTAATTTTTTAAAATTATTAATAAAATAAAGGAATAATATAAAAATATATTATTAACAAAATGAAGGGGTAAAATAATAATATAATTATTAATAAAGTAGAAGAATAATATAAGAATGCATATACTGATATAATAGAAGGGTAATATAATAATAAAAATTATTATGTTAATGAGTAGATTGAAAAAACAATTGAGATATATAAATTTGGTATATATGTTGGTATAAACTCTACAACTAATAGATTAAATAAATTTATACTTTCTCTTTTAATAGTGAAAAACTCTATTTGATAAATAGGATTTGATATTTTATGAATATAGAAAAAACGCCCCATTTTCCAGTTGGAGCCCATATTCCTTCGGTTTCATTATCCATGTAAGTATACCAGTTTTTCACTTCAACTTTTTTTAAAGCAATTTAAAGTTTAGGTTGGTCATGATTTTTCTTGTGATCAAATTGGATTGATGGGCTTGTAATGAGTTGTCCAACTGAACGGGTGGGAAATAATGGGAAATGGATCATGCGTAGTTATAAGGTGTTTAGTTAAAAGTAATTGTGTTTCTAACATGTATTGAATAATTATGATTTAATTGAATATCTTATAATTACAAGGTAGGGATTTGAATACAAAACAATGGGACTTAAAAAGTGTTTTTGTTTTATTATTTTTTTAAACATAATTTTTAGGAAAAATAAAAATAATTTTTATAGAAAAAATCAAAAAATTTGTTTGAATGTAACTTTTGGGAACAATTTTGTTTGAAGTAAAAGAAAAAAAATTTTCATTTAGAAATATTTATTTATAATTTTGTCATTAATAAAAATTATTTTTTAATGTGTTATCTATGTTTTCAAAAATATTTAGGAATAAAAAAAACATATTAAATTTGTTTTCAATTTTTTGTTCTCTCAATTACAATTTTAGAAAATAACTTTTGAAAACAATTAATAAAAATAATGTGTCAAAAAAAGTTTTTCATTATCTTAGAACAGAAGAACAAAATAAATTGTTTTTAAAAATAGTTCCAAAGAGAACAAATATGTTTCCATCACTTTCTCTTACACTTCTCCTCACATATTCAACTTTACCATTGATATATTTAAAATATTAATTATAATAAATAATAAAATAATATATACAACAACATGTGAAAATTGTGTAAAAAAAATTATGTGAGAACAATATATACTCCAGCGGGTTATTTATTACTTTTATCATTATTTGTTTGTGCATTTAAAGGGAAGGAACACCCAACACACAATTAATGGATACTCAAATATGTTTTAGGTAAGCATTAGACAAATGAGTTCCATAAAATGCACATGTCTGTCACTTTCTTTTTTCCTTATTTGACTATGTTTAAGATTTACATTCGTAATTACTAATGCTTTTTCTAAGACACATTTGGAAAGCAAAGTTAGCCAAAATTGATTAGAAATAATGTGACCATATGCATATGATATATATGATCATAATAATTTTGATAAAAAAATAAATATTTTAACAAAAAATTAAACTTTTAATTATAATTATCTGTACGCACATAACAATTATAATTGAGATATATTTAGAAACATAACTGAATCATGACATCTAAATATTAAATCATAATAATTTATTTATTTTTAAAAAATTATATATAATTTATTTTTAATTATATATAATTAAATTATAATTATTTAAAAATAAATAAATAAGTATAATTTATAAAATATAAATAAAAAGTAGCACGACTGGATTCGTCACGCTCCCGAGATTTGTCTAATACCCATTTGGACAAGAAAGTGAAAACATGTGATCCGAGTCCACCCAAAATTTAATGCCCGCAGGACACGTTATCTTGTTTGAATAAAGTGGAAATTTCTTGACTTAAAAAAGAAAGAGTGTGGAAATTTATTAGTAAGGTCTATTATCTGCCAAAAGTTTCAGCCTATGGCTACAAAATTTAAATTTATTTGTATATTTTATGATATTAACTTGTTTAATATATATAGACTATTATGTTCATATATTTTTTTATAAATTTAATTTTTTTAATTAGGTCAATGATAAGTCAATACATAGGGTAATCATTTTTTGGCTTAGTTAAGCACGCATTTTAAAGAGCTAGTGGTCCAGTCCATTTGAAACTCGCGTAGCACTGATAGAACGATCATAGTTCGTTTAATTTGTATACGGTGGTATTTGAATTATGGTGTATTACTTTTATAAATATTCATTAATTTTGTTTAAATTTTATACTAAATATAAAAATTTCAAATATTATAATATTATATATTTTAATATCTAATATAATTTTAGAACATTATAATATGTAAAACAAATGTACAATAGGGATAGCCTTTCCTTTGTTCCTTTTGTTTCGACTTTTGGAGTCTCAAGTTAATGTAAAAAATATATATTATTTATGTCCAAAATATGTGTAACAAGTACTCTTTTAATAATTTTATTAGTTTATATTTATATATAAAATAATTATTTTTTTAATAAAATTATTTTTATATATTATATCTAAACATAAAAATTAAAATTATTTTACTTAAAACACTTATTTAAAAGTACAAATTGGACAAGATGCCTTCAAAATATTAGTCTTATAAATATTTCTTCCGAGATGTATATTATTCGTTTAAATTTATGCTTACGGCTTGTGCGTGATGAAACACATTACTGATATGAATTGTTAGTAAAAGTTAATTCATAAAATTTTATTTATATGAGTAGCTTTACTTTGTTTATAATTTATATTATATCAAATCTTAATCTCTAAAATTAAAATGAGCTTGATATTTTTTAATTTCAATATCTAATTTTTACACAATCTTAATGAGGGAGTTAATTAGGGACAACTTGATTTGTTAAAAGTCAATCATTGACGAACATAAAAGTTATTTTTTTAAAAAAACTTTTAAAATTTAATAAGACCCTAATCTTATAGAATTATAAGACTAAATGAGCCCGCAAATAATATTATAAAATTTTATAATAAAATAAAACATAAATTATCAATAAATCATTGTCAATAATTATGTAAAATTTTCATACATTACAAAACACAATCAATATATCATAGACTTAATCGCAACACAGATAATACCATAAAATTAAAATCAAAAGAATTAATCAATTATACTTGATAGTTATATTTAAATTTTATTTAAATAAATTTAGTATAATTGTTAAGTTATCATTTTTTTCTTTATTTACAAAGTATAAAAATTTAAAATATAAAAACTAAAAAAAATAATTTAAGTGTAAAAAAATAAAAGTTCAACCCGTCTTATTTTTTTAACTCAAAACCTACCTTAATGTTAGGTTAGCCCGTCATTTGTAGCCCTAATTCATATCCTTAATTCTTAGGTAGTGAAAATTTTAATGTAATAAAAAAAGTGTAAATAAAATATCCAAAAATGAGAAGGGTGGACTAGTTGTCTTAACTTTGATAAACTCAAGGAAAATAGTAAATACAAAAACCATAACCTCTAATTAAATTTCAGTTAAGTATATAAAGTTTTATTTTTCAATATGTGGTATATATACAGGTATGCAGTTAAAATAAGAAAACAGAGATTATAATGAAAAAATTTAACAGCATATAGAATGTAATTATTTTAAAATATATAGTTTTAGTTTAATATAATTAATTATATTTATCAGTTTTTTTTTCATATATAAATATTTAAATTAAGTATACATTTTAAAATTTTAAGAAAATTAAGATGAAAAATATCTTTTTCTCTTTACTTATCCACCATAATAAAGATGTGTATAAATAAACATTTTTTTGTTGAAAGCGAAATTATGTATATAACTGAAAGCTACTTTGCGACTATAATGCAAATATATAATGAACTAAACTGACATGTCTTAGTTATATCATTTTTTTATTATAAAAATATATACAAAACTTTATTAAAAGTTAACAAAATATCATAAGTGAATATAATTTTAATTTTAATTTTATTTAAATGATTTATATCTAAAATATCATTTAAAATTTTTTAAATTTATCTATTATGAATTATAAAAAAATTTAAAAATTATTCATTGTGTTTAAATATTTAAATTTATTTATTATTGATTATATAAAAGTTTTTAAAAATTATTTAATTCCTTTTTATTTTTTTATATTAATATTATTAAAAATGAATGAATGAATAAATAAATAAATTGAGTTTCATTTTTTAATATTTTTGTATCAAAAATATTTTAAATATATAAATAATTTAAATAAGATTAAATTTAAAATAAAGTTAAGTTATTAAAAAATTTTAACTTTTAAAATGTTTTTATATTTTTATAACAGAGGATATGTCTAGAAAAGTAATTTAGTAATTTTAATTTTTTTAATATTTATAAAATTTAATTTATATTCTCTTTTTAATAATGTAATATAACTAATTTGTTTATTGAATTTTTTTATTATTGTGCTTGAAATGATATAGGAGTATGCATTATTTGAGAGCCAATTTGTGATAAATAATGGGAAGTTCCAGTTATATATTTATTTGAATGAACCAAAACTTGAACTTCATTTTTTTAAAGATTTAGATGTCTTGAAATATTTGAAAGATTATAGACATCAATTTTTAAAATTATTAAAGACGGTACGTGATCTACTAAGTATTCTAATCACTATTGTGATTAGTGAATCGGCTTTTAACATTCATGCACATGTTTTCAACAAATACCGATATTCTCTTCCAAGAGATCATGTGCAAGCCCTTATCTATACACGTAATTGGTTGCATAATTTTATTCATAATAATAAGCTTATTAATTTGAAACTGGTTCAATTTTCTTTATTCTCATTATTGTTACTAACTTTTATACTTTGTCTTTAAAATTTTGTGGAGATTAAATCTATAAATATATTATGAATTGATGATATTTTATTGTGAATAAAAATTTTATATAATTATTGAGAATTATTGATTGATAGTTTATGTTTTGTTTTGTATGAAATTTTATAATATTTTATTTTTTATAATTTTTCATATGCTGGCCCGTTAAGGTTCGTTTAACCCTGTAATCCTGTAGGGTTAGAGTCAAGTTAAATTTTTGAAATATTTTTAGTAAAAAGGTTTTTTTGGCCCAACTCGTCAAGGTTCGGCTTGACGGGTTAGGTTGATCCTTTTTTATACCTCTACAAAAAATTCCTAACTTAACGGTCTACACTTTTTAAAAATTATTTGGTGTAGTCATATTTTATAGTGTTAATTATTTTAAAGTGTAAATTATATTTATTTCTTTTAAAATTTTTAAAATCTTCACTCATAACTCCTTTAATTTTAATTTATATGAAAACTTCTTATTTATTAACAAAATCGTTAACAAAAATTGCACTAAATATATTTTTTCATCTAAAACCTTTCAATAACCTAAATCAATACACTACAAATTATCAAAAGTTCAAGTTAGTTAATTTGAAAATTTAATAATAATGCAGATTAATGTAAATATTTTAAAATTAAAAGGAGTGTGATTATAAGTTATATCAATTTAAAGAAAAATTTTCATATAAACTGAAATTAATTAAAGAAGTGAGTGTAAGTTTTAACAACATGAAAATTTTAAAATATTATATGAAATCTTATTTTTTACTCTTGTTTTATTATAAGACAACATTTTAAATTTGTTAATATTATTTTTAAAAGAATTTTAATAAAAGTATCTCTTGTATCATGTGTTTAATTATTTAAGATTTTGATATGTTAATTGAATTTATTTTCAAAACTATAATCAATATTTTATAATTAAAACGTAAAATTTTTGTAATTTACATTATATGAAATGTTAATAAAATTATAATTTTCTATACTTTTAAACATTTTAAATAACTTTCAGCGTCTTAAATATTAGTATAATTAACACAAACATATCAATATATCCAAATAATTTAGATATTTAAAAACATAATAGTGTATCAAATGGTATCAATGTCTCATGCTGTGGGGGCCTTTGATTCCGTCGACCCAAGCGCCAACTAACTACTAACTAGCGTGTACCTTCAGGTATCTGATTATTCCCTTTCTTCCTTTCTTCCCTTCCCCGTAGATATAAGATTCTCATCCTATCTCCTCATCTTCTACTTCATCTGGAAACCACCACTTCTTCCCCTGTCTTCTTTGAACCTCGCCGGCAAGCAACGGTCACCGCCGGCGATACCATTGGAACCCGCGAAACCCTATTTCGCATTTCAATGGCCGGAGCACTTTATTCCTCTTCATTGGCCTCAATTCCCATTCTTTGTTCCACAGTCCCCAGACTCCCCACCAAGCCCAAGCTTCCAACTTTAAATTTTCAACCCCTCTCTTGCTCTTCTTATTCTTCTTCAATCTTGAGGCTTCCCAAGGGTTCTTGCAATGGTGCTTTATCGACGTTCGCTTGCTCGACCTCGCCTTTCATGGGAAGAGTTGGGTTGCACAGAAGACAAGGGAATGTTTCTTTGCTTTCTTTTGGGATTGATACGAATTCGGTAGCTGAAGTGGGTAAAAAAGATTGGTCCCAGGTTTTGTCTGCAATGCTTCCGTTTGTTGTTGTTGCCACTGCAATTGCTGCTTTAGCTCAACCTTCGACTTTTTCTTGGTGAGTTCTCCGGGTGACTATCAATTTGTGTTATTTTGTGTTGGTATTTATGTATCTGTGTTTGGCATAAACTCTGGCTATTGAGTCTGACTTTGGAAGGTTCTTTTTTTTTTTTTTGGTTAAATTTTACTTTTGGTTTTGATGTTTGTTTTTTCCGTCTAATTAAGGACAGTGATATGAATAAATAAAATTGTGTATGTCAAACAAACTCACTTGAAACTTCCATTTCTTATTGTTCATGTTTAAGCGGATTTTGTATATTATTATAACCCGTTTATCTATTCAAATGGTATTTCAATTAAGTACATACTTGTAAGTTGTTATTTTCTCATGAGTGACTGGTGGAATAATGTCTTTCTAGAATTGACTGTTTGAAATTTTATTCGTTTTTTATATGTGAAAGTTATTTGACTTCAATTTTATTTTGGTTGGTGACGAGTGACAATTGATTATTAGTGTGTGGGACTGCTTTAATGTGTTTGATTAAAGGCTCGTGAGAGAGTATCGGGGAACTTGTTTATGATATTCTGACCTTTTCCTGTTTATTCCACTAAAACAAAGATGATCTTCTTCATTTTTTCTCCTTTTGGTTGCATTTCCTATTCAAGAATTTGACAATCTATGAGTGGATTGAAAAAATATATATTGGAATAGCTTAACAATGGAAGAACTAAGAGCTTTCAACTTTTCCAGGGTATCTAAAGAGTTATATGCCCCTGCTCTTGGTGGGATTATGTTGTCTATTGGAATAAGACTTTCCCTAGATGATTTTGCTCTTGCATTTAAAAGGTGTGACTTTCAATACTACTCTATTTCTGCTTAATTTAAATATGTGAAATCATGAATCTACTTCCAAGATTCATTATTTATCTTTTATCTGTGGCAGACCTTTACCACTTTCCCTTGGGTTTATTGCACAATATGTGCTAAAACCTGCTCTTGGAGTCTTGATTGCAAATACGTTTGGCATGTCAAGAATATTTTATGCGGGATTTGTCCTCACAGCTTGTGTGTCAGGGGCTCAGCTATCCAGCTATGCCAGCTTTCTAAGTAAAGGAGACATTGCACTTAGCATTCTCCTTACAAGCTGTACCACCATTGCATCAGTTCTTTTTACACCTCTATTAACTGGTCTTCTGGTTGGATCCGTAGTTCCAGTTGATGCAGTTGCCATGTCAAAGTCAATACTACAGGTAATTAGTGCCTCTCAAGGAAAGATATCCAATTAAGTGTCTTTACAATCTTCTACCTGTATTCAATTTGGTGACAGTTGTAGTTGGAAATAAATGGCAGGTTGTTCTTGTTCCAGTTACACTTGGACTTCTGCTTAACACATATGCAAAGCCAGTTGTATCTGTTCTTCAACCTGTGATGCCCTTTGTTGCTATGATATGTACTTCAATGTGCATTGGCAGCCCTCTAGCTATAAATCGGAGTCAAATTCTGTCAGGCGAAGGTCTCCAACTGGTTTTACCAGTACTAACATTTCATGCTGTTGCCTTCACTTTAGGATATTGGATCTCAAACATTCCAACCTTGAGGTATGCTCACATTGAAAATTTGAAATAAAAAGGCCAACTTTTGTTCCTTAGATGCAGATTAGTGCTTGGTTATTATGTGTACATTTTGTGGTGACATTTTTAGTAACTAGTAGTTATTCGTAGTTGCTCATTCTTTATAGACCTGGCTATCCAATCATCTACTTCTTGTTATATGCTGGTATTCCTTGAGTTAAGAAGAAAAATATAGTGCCCAATGATAGACTGTTCTAAGGGATTAAATTGTTTCATTATTTGTTAAGTTGTTACAAAATGCAGCCAACTGACTGTATCAACCATCCATTTTTTTATCAGTTATGACTTATGTTGTCAAATTATGCATATAGAGGGCCTACTTTCTCATAATAGTTATGTTTCTGATTAATTGCATAAACTAACTTCAATACATATCATGTTACCTAGTATTTGGTATTTACTTGCATCAATATTTGCTGTTAATTTGGTTCTGAAAAACACTTTCAATTAGATTTTTATATACAACCATATTTCTTTGAAAATATCTGATATGGCTATTGTGACAGGCAAGATAAAGAGGTGAGCAGGACAATATCGCTATGCACAGGAATGCAGAGCTCCACCCTTGCAGGGCTTCTTGCAACCCAATTCTTGGGAAGTAGTCAGGCAGTTCCACCTGCATGTTCTGTAGTTGCTATGGCTATAATGGGTCTCTGTCTTGCCTCTTTCTGGGGAAGTGGCTTTCGAATTAGAGACCTACCGTTTTTTCCACTGCCAACCAGTTATGCTGTGAAGGGTTAATTTTTTGTTTCTTTTACTTGTGGTTGAGGCCTAATTAAGTCGGCATCATTCCGAGCCTGGAGGCTTGATAGAGCTAATTAAACAGTCATTAGAGATGGCTAGGAAGGGTAGTGATATAAGAAAGTTTAAGTGTAAAAAAGGTTACTCATCTATGAAGCCAGCTAGAAAATAGGTTAAATAGTAACAAAATTTACAGATGATCAGAGCCAAAATTACATAGGATTGGATGTATAGATGTAGAGATGGCCACCTTTTTGTTGCATATACTTCTGTACACACTCAAAGCATATTATTAATGCATACACAGTAACAGTTTTGAGCCCATACAGTAGTCATTGAATATGCATGAGACATTTCAAGTTGTACTTGGATGCTTCAAATTTTATTGTGTTGTGATGTCCGTGTCAGTGTTCATGTTTGTTAGATTAAAACTAGCTCAATGGTCCTCTACAATACATCTAGACTTACAGCCAAGCTGCTAATCCTTCTTGAAGAAAGCTGGAAGTTGTAATAACATCTGCAAGCAGTGAGATTTTAACCACAGGACAAGGAAATATGCTAATCCTTGAAGAAAGCTGGAAGTTGTAAAAACAGGATAGCTGTTCGTAGGGGATTCTTTTTTTATTAGATCAGTTTGTATCTTTGATTTCTTTAGTGTAAGGAACAAAGTTTGGCGGTAGCACCATGCTACTATCCTTGACATTGCATCACGTGGCATAATTCTAAGAACAGTGCTTGCACAGTACTAGAGATGTTCTCCGCACAAGGACTCTTTGATGCTTAAGTGAAGGGCTGTGTTTGGAGAAATTCCCTATCACTTGATCTACGTGCGGTCACTGTATAGAATTCCTGCCCTGGACTCATTTTGTTATTATTTTCTTCCACCCATATAATATTGAGGAATTTATATTAACTTTGCTTTATATTACATTCATCTTTTCTCTATTTTGAAAATCAACACCAATATTTCTTATACTTTAAAAATAAGTTACTACTAAACACAATAACTAAAAGAGATAATAAAATACTCTAAATGCCCTAAAAAATATGTAACAAATGGTAATCTTTTTTTCTTCTATGTTATCTATTAACAAAAGTTTTATACATATGTAAAACATTAAATATTAATTATTAAAAATATAATTTACTAAATTGAACTTCCTTTTTACATTATTAAATATAACATATAGTTAACCTATAAGTTTGGGGAAACTTTATATATTAAAATCTCTATAGAGTTTTCTAATCAAAGACTGTAAAGTTGCCTACCAATAGTTAAAATCTCATTTCATTCTTTGATCAAATACGCTATAGTCATTTTTTTTTGTTCTCTATCCAATAACATTATTTGAAGTGTTTTGTAAAATTTTTTTTAATATTATTAAACTTTCATCAATGAAGTTTAATATATAATTTATAAATTTTGAACAAATAACAGAAGAAAATAATAAAAAATAATTACATTATTTTAGCAAAGATAATAAGAGAAATACAATAAAAAAAGAACAAATTAGTTAAGCCTATAATTATAAAGAAATAAAAATTTTTAATTTAAAAATTAAATTAAGAATAATGATACTCATACACTACTTTTTTTTTTTTATATTACCCTTACATCTCTTCTCACATATATTATTTTATTATTATCTATCACCTACCATTATTATTATTTTATAATATATCAATGATTAAAAATTAGGTGTAAGGATGGTGTAAAATAAAATAATGTATGAGTATCATTCCTCTTAAATTAAATACGTAATTGGAGATAGATATTATATATTTTGGGGTACTTAAAAAATTTACTTTAAATTATTCTCATTTGACTATATTTTGACATATCTTTTAATGACATTTTTCATCTTTGTTGGCTGCTGAGTATAGTTATAGGTTATTTTTTAACGTGTAAGGGATGTTCTATCACTTGTTAAATTTTTTTTGGGATATTTAATGTATTTTATTATTATTTTTAACTATTGAGTTTAACAGTAACTTGTATTTAAAATATAAGAATAAGTTATGTATATTTCTAAAATAAAAGAGAGGTGAGCATAATATAAATTAAATACAAAAGAAGTTAGTATAATTTTCTCTATAATATTTATTATTAGTTTTTTAAATAATATTCAGTCCCTTATAACGATGTAAATATTTTGATTGAGCTATTTTTTTTTTGTCTTTCATGACTAAGTTGGTATTAAAATAAATTGTATTTACATATTTATAAAGAATAAAAAAATAAGAAATGTTATATTACCAAACTCCGATAAAATAAAAATAAGACTATGCTACCGCTCCCTTTTCTCTTTTATTTTTTTATATTATTTTTTTTGTTATTTATATTATTTATTTATTTCTTATTTATAGTATTTTTTAAAAAAATTTGGACTGTTTTTATATTTTTTTGAGTTTTCTTTGAATTTGTTTTTACTTTTTCTTCAGTTTTTTACTTTTTTTTTATTTATAATTCTTTTTGAAATTTTTTGATTGTTTTGAAATTTTTTAAACTTATAATTAATTTATCATTATTAAAAAAATAAAAGAATTAAAAAAACAAATTTCTTTATAAAAATTTTAAACTTCCAGGGAGGGTAGGAGAATAATCACTTAAATAGAACTAAAAATAAATTAGATAGTTTTGTTGGCTGAATCACAATAAAAAATTAGAAAGTAATAAAATTTCTAAGAATTTTATCCTGAAAACAACACTAAAACGAGCTCAATCCTCATATAGAGAAGAGGAGATTTTTATTCACAGATTAATTATAAGTTAAGGAAATATAATTTCTCTAGGAAGAGCTCTTCACTTACTGAAAAATTAAATAATCTCTAATTTGAGTATTATAATATTTGGAAAAATTAGTCAAATTCTCTAATATCTAATACCTAATTTTTATAGTCATAGATATATTAAATAACATCTAATTTCGGCCCAAATTTTCTTGTTGATGACTAAGATAGGATAACGAAGAAAAAAATTTAAAACTCATCTTTTCATATTATAAAAATATAATTTTATCTTTGCTAGTTAATTTTCACAAATTTTTAACAAAATAAAAATATGAGAAAATTATTTTCTACCACTACTTTCTTTTTCTTAAATAATTTCAATTTTCATGTTTATTTTATAAGAAAATTTAAAACATTTATATATATATATATATATATATATATATATATATACTAAAAAATATTTATATTTTTGGGTAAAATTAATTATAATATTAAATTATCTTTTTGAAGACTTAGAAAAACAAAAATCAGAAATAAGTCCAGCTTGACACTAACCGCATTGACCGGATCACCTGGAGCTGTCAAGCCTATAGCCCCGCACTGACTGCATTGACCGCAGGAAGCGATTTTCAATTTAATCATTTAAAATTCAATTTCACCTTAATTTTATTCTTGTTAGCTTAAATAATTAAAAAGTATTAAAATTATAAATATATATAAAAAGTATAATAAAAACAAATAAAAAAATTACACCATGTATTAGTCTATGTTAATAATTTTTTAATTCCTAATTAATCAAATTAATAAAAGAAAATTAGAATAATTTTTTTAAATGACTAAATTAAAAGAATTTAACTTTAAAAAATTTAATAAAAGATATATCTTTAAAACACCAAAAGGTCCAAAACAATAATTTTCTCACATAATTACCTCATTAAAAATTTATATTTGATGGGCAACACAAAGTACATTACCACTTGGGTCTGGAGCAACCTCCTGGCACATCGTAATATTATTTTAACACTATTTTGTTCATATGTAATATTTTATTATTAATTATTATATTATATTTTTTGTATTAAATAATAATAAATGAGTGAGTGAAAAAATTCAAAAAAAAAATCATGTTAAAATAGTATTTTTCTTAACTTATAATTTTTTTTACAATTAATATCTTATTATTATATATAATTCATTATTATTTTTATATTAAATAAATTATAAAAAAGAGAAATGTAAAAATTGTATTAAATAAAATGTGAGAAAAATGCTCAAGTTGTTATGTTTGGAGACAATTCGATAAAGTAATATATTTTTATTTGTTTTTATAATTTTATCAAAAAATATAAACAAATACAATAATTCATATATAATAAAAAATATAATAGTTTTAAAATTTTTAAATATATATATAGGAGAAATCTAAGCTACCTCCCACCTCATATATTTTTTTTTTACTTTTTTTATTTTTTAGGTTTTTTTTAAAAAATTTTTTACTTTTTAAAAATAATTAAATATTTTTTATCTTATATAATTTTTTTAAAAATTTTTAAAATGTTTTTCAATTTTTTCTTGAATTTTTTTATATCTCTGTTACTATTCATCCATAATTTTTTTTACTAT
>JASKGM010049666.1:0-18835 GCA_034509205.1 Ceratonia siliqua
ATAAAGCCCTTATTCAAATGATAGAAGGTCGAAACTCATAGACAATGCAATATTACCCCGGTTTGATTATTGAAAAGGTTATTAGGTAAATAAACATCCTTTATCAAGATGAGCGATAGAAGAGGAAAGGGTCATATAACCCTTGAAGTCTATTAGATGAAACAAAACTTCCTGCGTTAAAAGCAAAAGGCAAAAAAAGCCAAAGAAAAAGGCAACGAAATTTTGTCCTAGTTGAGTTTTTCAACTTCTGCAAACACTGATCCTCATATTGCAACCAATATGCACTCTGTATCCTTTGACAGAAGCATATTGTTGATGACATGATATCCAACAAGAAAGTTACCCTAGTTGCAACTCCTCGCATTAATGTTTTAACCTCAAATTTTTGCTTGATTACCCAATTTCTTTTGAGTATGGTTTCTTTTCAAATTGATCCCTAACTTTTACCTAAGTCGCCTTTTTGGGTTTTTGACTTAATGAGTATTTCTTTTTTTCTTTTATCATTTTTGACTGAATCAGGAATCACTAGCTAGCTTTTGCATATTCTCATTTTTCTCGCTCGAAATCATGATTTTGAGCTTTTTTTTTTTACCAAATTTATAATTTTCATTTTCCACATTGTGGGGACTTATCACTTTTCTAATGACTCAGTTTTTCAATTTTTCATTGTGCTCTTTCTCGAAGGCATAAATGTTCATATCCATTTCAACATGAGAATCAATGAGCGGACGTTGTAAAATCTCCAGATTGTGAGAAAACTTAAGAGAATTATTTCCCTAAATGAGGGAATTATTATGACAAACAGGAGTATTTAAATCCAGAACAAAGAATGGAACAAAATATTGAATTGTAAATTTTTATTCAAAGGATAAGATATGGTCTATACTTAAAAAATCAAATGGCTTTGGACGTCAGCCAAATGAGTCAAGACTAGAATTAAACAATACTAAAATGTATAAAAATTATGAGTCAACTTCACATTATAGCGGTCAAGAATCTGGCTTCCTTGATTCAGCTTGATTTGACGATTTCATTTTTCATCATCCCCCATGATGGGATTAACTGAACCATCTCCTTTATGGCTAAGCAAGGGGTTGGTATTGATACTTAAGCCATTCTGATCTAGTGTGATGGCCTCACACTTGAGCAGGTTCATAACTTACTTCTTAAATGCCTTGTAATTCTCTATTGTGTATCCAGTAATATCGAAGTGATATGCACATTGGGCATTAGGGTCATACCAAGATGAACAAAGTGGTTGAAACAATTCAACTAGTATTGGGCTTATAGCACAAACATCAAATAACTTATTGTAAAGCTCAATGTTTGACATTTGAAAGTTTGAAAATGGCTCGGTATCCCTGGTAAACTGATTTCGTGGAGAATTTGATCCTTGTGTCGGCGCTTAAACATATTCAACCTCTGGCTCTTTTTTTTGAATGAAACCTTTCCCTGCTTTGCAGGCTCATCGTCTTCAACTAGTATCTTACCAATCCTTATCAATATTTCAATTCTTTCCCATGCTTTGATGAGGTCAGAATAATCTTTGTAGGAACTTTCCACCATCAGGCCAATATAGGGAGCTTCCAGCGTTCCTAAAAAGTAAGAACAAGTATTGGTATTCGTCATTGGTGGTTGGATTTCAGCTGCCAGTGCCCACCATCTCTGGGCATATTCATTGAACATCTCCTTATCCCTCTTCTGTATGAGTTGTAATTGTTCCCTGGTAGGAGCAGCATCCAAATTAAAATGGTAATGCCTAAGAAAAGCATATGCCAGATATTCCCACCTGTTAATTCGAGAATGATCAATAGCATGTACCATTGAAACGCTACCCCAGTGAGACTTTTATGGAAGAAGTTTAGCAGTAACTTCTCATCGTCTCCTGCCACTACTATTCTGTGCAATAGAATCTCAAATGAAATTGAGGATTCATGGTCACATCGT
Organism: Ceratonia siliqua; assembly: GCA_034509205.1. Classification (NCBI taxonomy): domain Eukaryota; kingdom Viridiplantae; phylum Streptophyta; class Magnoliopsida; order Fabales; family Fabaceae; genus Ceratonia; species Ceratonia siliqua. The sequence goes on from JASKGM010049666.1 coordinate 1,948, forward strand.
ATTTTGCAAATTCTGGGACCTTAAAGTCCTTTGCGATATTCACCTAGGGAGTCAATCTCAACTCCTTTGCACTAATCACTCCAAATAAGCCTGCCCCTTGTAGAGCTCTCATCTTTTCTTCTAAGATGAGGACCTGGTCCAAGACCCTTTTCTCTTGTTCTGACTCCTCAGTTCTCATGGGTGGTATAACTGTTGTTTGTTCATAAGCATACCCTTTAGAGGGTCCGTTCATAGCATTTCCCTCTTCTCCCAGAGGACTAACACCTATTGGTGGTGGTGGCACAACATTGACCATCATAGGTATACCAGAGGTTTGGCTAAAATGGAGTACTTCTGGGTGTGATGGGTCGTGTTCCTATCCTTAACACTCACATTGTTAGCCATGAAATCCATGACCTATGCCAACTGGTCCTGAATTTGATTAATTCAAACTTCTAACCTCTGAATGCTCTCAATATTAGACCGTTCCAAAGCATATTGTAAGACCTAGTGTATATTCTTTGAGTGGATTGAGAATCTTGGCTAGAGCTTTCTTAGGTGGCGCAATGGTGTACCTTACTTTTTCCCTTGAAAACAAAACAAGTTTATTTTAGTTGAGATCTTACCATTAATGGTTTAGTATTGTCCATTGAACCATTGAACTCTTTGTTGTGCAAATATTGACCTTTTAAAAAATTTCATTTTCACCCACGCTTTTATTGAGAGTATAATACTCCACAAAGAAGAACACTGTTAACAATATCCTAAGAAGGTATAAATCCATCACATAGGTATTGTCTAAAAATGTACATAATTAATGCCAATCTTTTTAACTTCAACGATTCAAAGACCTTGACATAAAGCCTCAGAACGGTAATGAAAAATGACGAGAATGCCATTTTTGAAAAAATAACACAAGTCATGTAAAACTCTCTTCATTTTTTCTGTTTCTGTTTTTGTTTTTATTTTTTTGGATTATTTTTTCAAAACAATGAAATGCAATAGGTAAAGAGATAGAGAGAGGAGACAGAACACATTATTCATTGCCCTATTTAGGTTTACTTTAGGGTAAATAGACCTATCTTGAATGGTCAAGCCCTAACTATAGGGTATTGTCTAGGGTCAATTTAACAGTACATTGGCGTTATGGTAGAACTAAGATCCTCACAAGAATAAGCTTTAAAAGAGACTGCCCCCAATAAAATAGTGAGGATCTCAACTTCCCTGTGTAATTATATAGGTGGACAAAGCCTCCATACATAACCAACTGGATAAGTGAGTTAAGAATCTGAGCAGAGGTTTTCATGATTACCTTGGAGAACAAATCTCACCAGGCATCACTACGTCACCTCCAATTATAACCTAAGATTTTCATAAACCCAGGTATAAGGCCCAAATGTGTGTGCAAATGTTGTGTATGGTGCAAAGTGTGTATGAAGAGCACACAAACCTTAACCCTAATTGATTTACCCAACAACAACCCCAAAATAGCAAAATAAAGCTGTTAAATGTTATCTACCCTAAGGTTCCAACAGAACATGTCATTAGGGAAAGTGCTTGAACAATTACACATAAATCGCAATAAGAGTATTTGGATACAATTGCTAAAGTAGTTAAAGCAAATGTGTACAACATGTTGGAACAAATAATAATTTAATAACAAAAAAAGGGGGTAATCAAAGAATCATAAAAGGGAACGAGTATCAAACATTAAATTCATAAAGCACAAACAATTCATTATGGGCTTGACTTTCTAACTTGCTCAGTAGAGTTGCCAAACTGTCATGTGACAGTTAGGAAAAAGGCACTGCCATGATCTTAAGGCGACAAAAGAAAAAAAAACACAGAGCCAAAAAAATGAAGTCATCACCAATTAATTAGAAGGATAATTGGGATCCTTTAAAAACCAAATATTGGCCCTTAAGATCAGAGGAAGGGTTCGAGAGTCTAATTACGCATGGGAAAGGTGTCAAACACCCACAACGTCCATCCCTAAGGATGGTTATCCTAAGTTGTTTGTACTTAATTTTGTTGTATTTAAATTACCCATTTTTTGTCATTGTGATTTAGAGAAAATAAGATATGAAAGAATCGGACCTGTCTTATTGTGTGAGTGTCTACGTACCCCTAAAAGGATCAAGGTCCACATAGTTTGAGATTTGTTTTAATGAAACTGTGCCTTGGGAAGATAAATATTTTGGATAAAGTGGGAGAGAATTAGACCTGTTATTATGTAAGTGGTTACGTACCCAAAAGGGATCAAGGTCAACGTAATTCAAATTTTATTTTGATGAGAATTTGCCTAGGAATGATACATGATCTCTTCCCTATGGCAAAAACTAATTTTAGATAATGTGAGAGAATAAATCTTCACATAAAATCTTAGGATCAATTAAGACAATATGAGAAAATAAACTTCCACATAAAGCTTGACAGAATGAAAGAAGAAATCTCTACATAATGTTTATGAAATAAATAAGACAATATGAAAAAATGAATTTTCACATAAAGCTTAACAAAATAGAACAATTCCCTACATAATGTTTATGAAGAAAATAAGATAATATGGAAAAATGAATTTCTACATAAAGCTTAACAAAATGAGAGAATAATTTTCTATATAATGTTTGAAAGGAAATGAGACAATATGAGAAAATGAATTTTCACATAAAGCTCAACAAAATAGGAGAACAATTCTCTACACAATGTTTAATGAAAATAAGACAATATGAAAAAAAATGAATTTCCACATAAAGCTTAACAAAATGAGAGTAATTCTTTAAATGATGTTTGAAAGGAAATGAGACAATATGAGAAAATGAATTTCCATATAAAGCTCAACAAAATGGGAGAACAATTCTCCACATAATATTTGAAGAAGTAAACCTCATTATTCTAGGTCAAAACCCAATTTCTAGGAGTTTCAGGATAAAACAAATTTTTGAAATGTTTGGGGCTAAAATGAAAATTTTGAAAGAAATGAGGCCAAAATGATATTTCTAAAAACTTTGGGGCAAAAGTGAAATTATAAAAAATTGTTAGGGTTGATGATGCGGCAGAGGAAAATGACCCACAAAAAATTTATCTCATTTTAGCAAGCAAGAATCTTAATTTCAAAAGGTATTTGGAACCTTATTATTATTATTTAACTTATTTTCTTCTAATTTTTTATTTAATTTTATCAAAAGAAAACAAAATATAATGGTGGAACTTGAAAGCAACACTCAAATAAAAGAAAAAAGAAAAACAAGAAATGACAAAATAATCAAATAAAATAGAGGGAGGGCTTATGCATTACAAATGGGGAATGAAGAACAAAATAAATTAAATATTATTAAGATTACAAACCAAGAGTAATAATAACACATAAAATAGAAGAGATAACCCAAATAAAATAAATATTAAATCAACTCATAAATCACAAAAAAATAATAAAAGTCCCTTAGGAAAACAAATAAACTTAGAGGCTAAAGTTTTAACTAAGATCCTTGGATTACAAAAAACCCACCATCACAACTCTTCAAGATAAAAAAGAAAAAAAATGCAAACAATAGAGAAAGATAAATAAGTTGCCTCTTTGAAGCTTTAGAATGAACCTTCAAGCTCTTTAGTCTCACTTCACCCAAACCGTCAAGTTTTAGAGCACTCAAATCTCCTCTAATATCCTATTTCTCTTTCATGGCCAACCAAAATTAAGGAAAAGCAAAATAGAATAAAAAAAAATGGTGAATGGCATGAGGGAAGAAGAGAAATTGAGGGAGAGAATGAATTAAAAAAAAAAAGGTTTCTCCCAAGTGAGAGAGTGAAGGATGTGTGATGTGTGTGTGAAGATAAAAGAAAGAAAACAAAAAACAACAAGAAGGAATAAGAGAGTGGACGTAGGGAGTGATGGAAAATGGGAGAGAAAAAACAAAAGCCAAGTGGGTGAGTGTGTATGGGGATGAGTGAAAAGTTGAGAGTGAAAGTGTGAGGGAAAAGGTGAGAGAAAATGTGAGAGGGAAAAGTTAGAATGAGGCTTGGTTAATATGAAGAAGTGAGTTATGAGTTGAGTTTATGGGTATGGGCTAGATGGGTGGGTTAAGAGGGAAATAGGTTAAAAGATTGGATTAAGGATTTAGGTTGTGGGCTTGGATAAAAGAATTTGGTCCCAAAAACACAAAAGGGAATTTGGCTTTGGATAAGCTGGACAAAAATAAAAAGAGAAGGGGAAAGTGAAGTTGGGCTTTAAGTGAAATGAAATTTTAATTTTTGTTTCATTTCTTTTTTATTTTGTTTGTTTGTTTGTTTGTTTTTTGTATTTTCGTTTTGTATTTTATTGATTTTTTATTATTTCAGAATTTTAATATTTTTGTATGTATTTTTGTTATTTTTCTAAATTTTGAAAATTATCTGGACAAAATCAGGTGTTTACACCTCTCACTGATGATCCTAAATGGGGTGACCTATGGGAAAGCAAGGAAGCTAGAATTGTTTCCTGGCTTTTGAGTTCTATTGAGCCACATATGATTAACAATCTTCACTCATTCACCACTACTAAGGACATGTAGGATTATCTTAAGAGGATTTATTAACAAGATAATTCTGCTCGTAAATTTCAACTAGAGCTTGAAATTGGCAAAATCGTTCAAGAGAGTCAGTCAATTGAACAATTTTATACTAAATTTATGAATTTATGGAGTGAATATTCTGGGATAGTGCAATCTAAATTTCCTAAAGATGCTCTTGCCGCTTTGCAAGAAGTTCATTCAGAGACTCAACATAATCAATTTTTAATGAAACTATGACCTGAGTTTGAAAGTGTTCATGTTGGATTGATAAACAAAGATCCAGTACCCTCTTTGAATGTCTATTTAGGGGAACTTTTGCAGGAAGGAACAATGAATTATCTCACAACATTGCATTGCTTGAACTAATGTCTGTACTGAGATGGTTAATATGGCCTAGATTGCTCAAGTGAAAAGACAATCTCTGAAACAGTGTTATTGTTGTAAGGAATTTAGACATATTTCCAAACATTACACCAAGAAATATACAATTATTGCAAGAAGGAGTTGCATATTATTATGAATTGTCGTGAGCACCCTCAAAGTCATTCTGCCTCTACCTCTCATAACACTGTTCAGTCTAATATGGTCACCACTCCTTCGAGACTGACTGTTGTGCGTGGTTCCTCTTCCACTGTAATTACACCTGAATAGGTTTAACAGATGATTATTTCTGCTCTATATGCTCTTTGTCTATAGGGTAAGCAATCTCTTTCATCCATTCCTTAGTTTATTGATTCAGGTGCTTCAAACCATATGAATAGTGATCCGGCACCTTTACATGATGTTCGTAAGTATGAATGACCATAATATATTTAGGTAGCCAATGGTAATACACTTCTCATTATTGAAGTCAGCAAGTTGGGATCCTCTTTTTCCAATATTTTTGTGTCTCCTGAATTATCTTCCAATTTGATCTCTGTTAGCCAATTGGTGGAAGATAACTATATTGTCTATTTTGATAATAATGGTTATTATGTGCAAGATCCAGTGTCGGGGCAGGTGATCACAAAGGGACCTAAAGTGGGATGCCTTTTTCTTCTTCAGTCGCGTTCTTTTTCTTGTTCTCCTTCTTTTGGTTGTACTGCTATTGCTCATAATGACCACATTTGGCATAAGAAATTAGGATATCCCAGTTCTGTTATTTTGTCTCACCTTATGAAATATGGCTATTTGAGTAATACAAATGTTGTTTCTTCGTCCTTTGATTGTGCTTCATGTAAACTTGGTAAAAGTAAATCATTACCTTTTTCTTTGGAAAGTAACCATGCTTCGCAATGTTTTGACATCATTCATACTGATGTGTGGGGTATGAGTCATGTTTTTTTTCCATTCTCAATATTGATACTTTGTGACCTTTATTGATGACTATAGTCACTTTATTTGGGTATATTTTCTTTGTTCCAAAGCTGATGTTTTCTACTTTTCAAGCTTTTGTTGCCTATGTAGAAACACAATTTTCTACTTGTATTAAGATTTTACACTCTGATTCTGGGGAAGAATATATGTCCCATGACTTTCAAGCTTTTCTTCAAAAGAAGGGTATTATATCTCAATGATCCTGCCTTTATAGTCATCAGCAAAATTGTGTTGCTGAACTTAAGAATCTACATCTTTTAGATGTTGTCTGTACTTTGTTAATTGAATCTTCGATTCCCCATTGTTTTTAGTGGAAGCCCTCTCTACTACTATTTATTTGATTAATTGTCTTCCTTCTTTTACCTTGTAGTTCGACACTCCTCATTTTTTATTTGTTTGGCGTTCCCCCAAATTATTAGTTACTTTATGTTTTTGCCTCCATCTATTTTGTTCACTTACCTCTTCATGAACGTCAAAAACTTGCTACCCAAGCTGTTCATGGTGTTTTTGTTGGCTATTGTAATGCTCATAAAGGTTTTGTGTGCTATGATGAGGATGTTGATAAAATTCGTATTTCTCGCGACGTAGTTTGCTTTGACTATCGGTATTATTTTTCCTGTTGTACTTGTCATGTTTCTTCTTCTGTTTCACTTCCTTCTTTCGATGATGTATTTAGTTTTGTCAATCATTTTACATTAGGTGTTGTATATCAGTGTCGCCACCTCCTACCTTTTCTACAATATGTATAGTCATTTGATCCTGACTCTCTTACACCTCGTCGGTCTTCTCAAATTTCCCAGCCTCCAGACAGGTATAGGTTCCCTACTAGTACTACTGCTCTTCAGGCCACTATAGATACTACTTTTGTACCTAAGTCTTATTTTCAAGCCTTTATGGTTTTATTGATTGTTATAGGCAAGCTATGCATGAGGCACTTCATGCACTTCAAGATAATCATACATGGGACATTCTTTCTTGTCTATCTATAGTCAAGCCTATTGGGAGTAAATGGGTGTACACTATCATACTGCATGTTGATGGTTTTATTGATTGTTATAAAGCTTGACTGGTGGCTCTTGACAATCATTAGCAATATGGCCTTTACTGTGAGGAAACATTTGTACCGGTTGCTTAAATGACTACCATTCGAACTATTCTGGCTATTGCCGCCTTGAAAAAGAGGTCCCTTTATCATATAGATGTGATGAATGCATTTTTACATGGTGACTTGAAAAAAGAAATCTTTATGACTCCTCCTCCTGATATATTTCCTGCTTCTTCTACTAAGGTTTGTCGCTTGAAGCGCTCTTTATATGGTTTAAAGCATGCACCACGAGCATGGTTAAAGAAGTTCCATACTACTCTTCTGTATTTCACTTTTACTCATAGCAAGTATAAATCCTCACTGTTTCTTCATCAAATTACTTCTAGGATTGTAGTTCTTCTTGTTTATATTGATGACATTGTAATCACTGGCTCCGATCTACAACTGATTGTGCAACTCAAACAGTATCTCCAGAACTCCTTTCATATGAATGATCTTGGTTCTCTGAAGTATTTTCTTGGTCTTGAGGTTCAACAGTGTCCTAATGGGATCTTCTTACATCAGCATAAATATACTCAGGAGCTTTTTTTCTTAGCTAGACTTTAGGGTTGTAATTTTGCTCTTACTCCTATGGGGTCAATTTGAAACTTCACAAGGATGGTGGAAATTCTTTATCTGATCCATCCATGTATCGACAGCTTGTAGGGAGTTTAAATTATTTGACTATTACACGTCTTGACATCTCTTTTGCAGTCCAGCAGGTTTGTTAGTTTATGCAAACTCCTTATTAATTTCATTTAGTTGATGTTCGTTATCTTATTCACTATTTTAAGGGTACATCTGGTCATAGAGTATTCTTTCTGTCTGAGAGCTCTTGTTAGTTAGGTTGTTTTAGTGATGCCAAATGGGCTGGTTGTCTGGAAACTCAATGTTCTATTATGGGTCGGTGTATGTTCCTTGGGAATGCTCTCATTTCTTGGAAAAGTAAGAAGCATGATTACGTCTTTAAATCATCAACCGAGTCAAAATATCGAGCCATGTCGGCCGCTTGCTCTGAGATTATATGCCTTCGTGGTTTGTTGAGTGAACTTAGTCTTTCCCAAGTTACTCATACTTCTCTCCATGCTGATTATACGAGTGCTATTGATATAGCTACGAATCCTATTTTTCATGAGTGCACCAAGCATATTGAGCTTGGTTTCCATTTCATTCATGAAGCACTCTATCGTTAGAAACTGTTCTTCCTCATATTTCAACTGAACACCAAACTGCCGACATATTTAAAAATCTCTATCTCAACATCGGCTTCAGTTCATGATTGAGAAATTATTGCTTCTTGATTGTCCAACATCAATTTGAGGGGGATGTTTGTCTATAAGTTTTGTATAGTTAGCGTGATATTTATGTTCTTTCTTGTAATTAGTTCAATTTATTCCCTATAATTAGCCTCATTTATTTTGCATTTATAGGGCTGTTATCTTGCTATAATTATGTAATTATAAGGTTATGGTTAGGAAAGATTTTTGGCTAATTTATAGGCTATAATTAAGGATCCTTTAACTATATACAGGGACGGAACTAGAAAAAAAGAAGCAAGGGGGCTTTAATAAAAAGTAAAATACCATAATATATAAACATATAAGAAATGAAGGAAAACACATACCAAACGTGATGTAATCATATATCAACCATCAAGATCATGCTCTTCGATTTTTGAATATATAGAATTCATCCATAATCTCTTCTGTTGTGAAATTATTTGCAATATCCTTTTCAATATACACAATCAAATTATCTACAAGAAAACAATCTTCTATTTTGTTATGAAGCCTTGTTTTAATAAGCTTCATTGCTAAAAAACCCCATTCCGTTGTTGCAGTTGAAATTGGAAGAGTCAACACCAAACAAATCGTCTTATCAACCAACTGATAAATTATGGACTTTCCTAAGAGTGATAATACTCTACACAACTCAGGAAGTGTTGAAATATTTTAAAATTCAGAATGCTTTAATACATCAAGCTTATAATGCTGTAATTGAATTCTCAAAGGAGCTTTCTCTTGCTTAGAGAAGTCTTTTGGATAGTACCTTTCAACCAAATTGCATGTGTCGTCAATTTTGAAAGATCTGAAAGCATTCTTAAGACTTAAAGATGTGATAAGAATGAGCAATTCCATTGATAATAAAATATGTTATTTAGCACTTGCAATTGAAAGTGCATGGTAGCTGTAAATATGTCATATCTAAAATGATGCTCAATAGTTACAAAAGTGTCACACTCTTGTGATGAGGCTGACATCGAGCTCTTAAATATTAGGCATTCAAATTAGGAATATCAATATCATTGCTGGCACACATTGTATTAAATTTTGTTTTGAGGTACTGTTTCGGTCATCCAGGAAACAAAAACGTTTCAAAAATTTCATGAAAACAGAAGATTTTTTAATAAACATTTCGAATGAGTTTAAACAATAATTTTTTTCAATTTTAAAGGATTCTAACATGATATTAATGGTATAGATATACATAATTAGATAACATATTGTTGAATATTTACATTCTCATTCAAATAACATTAATATAATCAATGTTCATAAATTTTGACATGTGACAAATATAAAACTTAATGCAAATTACATATTATACTCAAAGTCTTAAATTACACAATACATAATCAACAATGATCATTAGAAAGTTTGAATCAATTAACAATAGAATGTTTATGAGGTAAATACCCAAAATATGGATATAATCTAAGAAGAAATTGATAATGTCTCTCCACATGGTCACAATAATCAATTCAACTCATATGAAAGCAATAAAAATTTTCATAATCACTCTTAAATTTTTCAAAATCTTTGATGTTATATGTTGGAGGATGCCAACCAACCTGTAAGGATGATGAGTATGATGAGCTATATCCAAAAGTTGCTCCATAATTATGTGCAGGGGATGATGAATCATGCTCAGAATGCTGACCAAATGCTGAAGATGATGAATGATAACCAGATCCATGAGACTCATATCTCTGGTGTTAATGAAGAAAAATCAGAAGTCAATTGTTCAACATCTTGCATTTCAACATCGTCATCACCCAATATATTATAATGAGAAGGCCTATAACCATGATCTTGATCTTCAGTGCAATATTGAAATCCTTGTTCTGATGTGAAAATCATATGGTTTCTTTCACCACTCCTATCTGTAGTGGTGACATTTGCATCACCTACTCTACCTCCACCACCATCACCTGTATCTGTATCAGTATCATCATCTAATTCCTCATCAACATCAGTAGTAGATGAAAACCCACGATGTGTTGTTCATTTCATCATATTTTCAAACTCCTCATTAGTATTTATTCTATCTAGTTGAGTAGTTTGTGAATCTAACCAACGATTAGCAAATGTAGCTAAATAACTATTTGGTCTAACATTTCCCGTGTCTTTATCTAATTCATCTAACAAGGCATCACCAGGATCATTCAACCATTCTGAAATACCATCACCCTCTTCAAAAATTGCGGTTAAATATATTACTCTGAACTCACCATCTTTTGAATTATGCTTCTTCATAATATGCTTCAATTTCAACTGCATATTATATTGTGCGAAAACAAGCTCCTCTAGTTTATCATAATTCAAATGATTGCGCACTTTTGTGTGCATAAGTGTAATTGTACTCTAATTTCTTTCGTACCCACTAGATGAAGTTGTTTGTAAGAATATTCTCGTTGCAATTTTTCTCAAATTTGAAGCATCAGTACCATGGATAAGCCACTATTCAGTTGTAAAATAAAATTAGTGCACATTAGTTGGTAATATATTGAAGTTCATCTATATAGACATAGTATTATTTTAATGATATAATAAGTCAAACCTGAATCTATTTTATCTCTTCCACTTATATCTAATTTATCGAAAAATCCATACATGGCATCTCGAAATATTTTTATCTACATGAAAAATATAGTACTAGCAATTATTACAGTTCTTATCACAAATGAAAAAGATAACGAAAAATATTATTAATACCTCTTTAGTGCATCAGAAGATTTAGTTGAGCTAGGCTCTAATCTAGAAATCATATTCTTAAGCGCTCTCAAAAAATCTTCTTAAGATATAAGATTTTTCGAGTATTGATACGATGGATTCAAGTAATATGTATTTTTTTCCATGTATGCATAAAGAATAAAATGTCAATTAGTATAGTCAAATATGAAATAAATAAGAACATATTACCAAAATAACATAAATATAAATGTATAGTCAAAAATTTCATACTTGCCATATAAATGTCACTTATTATTTGTTTATGCTAATGGTAGTTAATGACATCAAGATACTTTTTGCATGACTTAAGAGTCAATGCAATAATTGATGCTCTTACCTTACACACTGCTGCATAAACATATGGCATTGTGGCTTGCTTTTCTCCATAAACCATTCTTAGAACCTTAGTAATTGTTGTATGCATATCCACAATTTTTTCACATTCTTCCAAAAATTTGGATCTAGCATGGTGGCATGAACTCGTTTTCTAATTAAATCCTTATTAGTAGAATTCCTAGACCATTCATCTGAAGTTACCATTCTTTGTAATCCATTTTTGTGCTTCATGAGACTTGCAAGAGAAATATAATTGGTTGCAAATCGTGTATGAGCAGGTCTAATCAATTCTCCTATGAAATACGTTCTCATCATGTGAAGAACTTTGGAGTGGTTGTAAATAAAGTTAGTGCACCTTTTAGCATCTTCCAAGACCTTCTAAACTTTTTCAAATTTTACAAAATCATGCAATATTAGGTTAAGAGAATGAGCAGCACAAGAAGTCTAATGCAAGTGTGGTCTCCTCTGCATCAATAACTCACTAGCCTTCTTGTATGCAGATGCATTATCTATAATATTTGTACAACATGAGTTTCATCAATCTCTTCAACCACTTGGTCATTAAGCTAAAAATATATTTGATATCCTTTTCTCTTCCAGTTGTATTAATTGACGTGTGAAAAATTATCCTCCCATCACAGTAAATCAAGAAGTTTATGATTGCCAAACAGGTTATGGATTGCCAACCATCACACATAATTGTGACACCATATGTTTCCCATTTCTTCTTAAATTCTTCTATATATTCTTTGATATTCTCTATTTCATCATTAAGGATTGGGCCACCAATTTTATATGGGATAGGACCTTTCACCCCAACACCCGCACGAGCAATTTCATCAATCATGATATCATAAAAAAGACACTGAGCTTTGTTAGGTGGAATATTTTGATAAATAAAGAATTTACCAATTGCTTACTTTGCTGACTTTGGCCATTTTTTGGGATTCCACAAATGGTGTAACTTTTTTTGATACATATCTTGTTGGCGATATATTGAAGGATCCATTTCTTTCTTACTTGTAGACTCGTTGACATTTTCACTATGAAAAAAATGTTTTTTTCCCTTTCTTTGATAGTGGTTGAAAATAACCATATTTATCTCCTCTTTCAACCCTATATATATCTTAAATAGATGTATGTTTTGCATATTCTAACTCATCTTTCTCTTAAACTGTCATATCATTATCTGAATCTTCAGATGATATTTCTTGAATGCCAGCTCTTCTTCTAACTCCACCCATTATATTTTCTTTCATTTCAGTTCTTGTTGTAGCTAATTCTTTGCTCTCTCTTTTTCCCCTTCAAAAGTTCTCTCATTTTATTAGAAATTTCTTGAGGAAAATTTTCATAATTTTCAACATTTGGATTACCTCTAACTAGGTGTTGCTTCAATCGAGTCATACCACTACCCTTCATTATTTTGTGACAAAAATTGCATTGTACATGTTGTCTATTTCATCCAACCATTTCCCCAATTTCCCCATAAGTCCAACTAATATATGTTTTTTTTTCTTTCTTTTGTCCTTTGGATCTTTCTCTGTTAATGTTGCTTTTCCCTTACATGAATTCATATCTATATCCATAAAATAATAATACAAATATGTAAATAGAAAAAAAAACTAAACTCTATACCCTAATATCATCAATCTATTTTTTTGTTAAAAAAATAATTCTACCTATAACATTAAAAATTTTATCCTAATTAAACTCCATATATAGAATATTACTATAACTTAACTAACATTAATATTATATTAAATTAGAATAAAATAAAATAAAAAATATAATAATATTTTTTTCTTTTTTCAAAATAATTTTATGTAATTTTGTGAAAATTATATATACTGTTTAGGATTTGCTTTATCCATACCATATATTAAATATATTATTATCTTTCTAAAAGTCACACAACAAAATTTATTCTTATAAGAAAATTTAAACCATTTTAAATTATTAATAATAGGTGAAATGACCTTTATTTTTATAAAAATAATTTTTTAATTTGATATTAAAGAAATTCTTTAGTATTAATTTGTCTGATATTAATAATTTTTTTAAACAATATAGAAAATATGTATTTAAATCAATTTCAAGGAAAGTGTATATAGATATGGCTCAGAATCATGAACATATATATGTATAGATTTTTGCTTTTCACTTTATCACATTAGTTTGACAAAGTTTTAAGAGATAATTCCATTCACCTTTCTCTAAAAATATATACTATATTTTATAATAGTATTTAGATTTATTTATTTTTAGTATATCAAATAATTTTAAAATAGCCTCACAAAATAATATAAACAAAAAATTGATTAAACACCTTTTTAAAATACGAGAAATAATTGACATAAGTTTTAATGTCCCTTAATATTGTAGTTAATAAATAAAAAAAATTTCTACCAAAGATCATATGATTTTTTATTACAAAAAACCTCTAAACGTGGAGATTGGAGAATTCCCCAAACATATCAAACATTATAATATTAAAAACCAAAAGCAATATGTATTATTTGTCATATTTTGTATATATCAGTTTAGTAATATTTTAGCTATTATATATGTATTAATGAACCTTTTAATGGTAGTAGAGTTGTCTAGAATTACAAATTCAAACCAATTAAATGAATTAAAAAAAGATATTATAAGAATTAATCATTCATTAATGTTCAATTCCAAAATGTAGAAAAAAAGTGATAGACTATCTCTGAATTTTTCAACCACAATCGAAATTCGAAGCCCAATAAAAGGTCTGCATTTATGATTTCTATAGTATGTTTTGAGTAAAAATGATATATTAAAAATTAAAAATAATAAAATATAAAAAACAACAATAAAAGAGTATAGTACAAATTGAACAAAGTACAAACATACTTGACTTATGCGTTCTAACTTCTTCCCAATCTAGACAAAACGTGCTGCTCGCGCTCCTTGACGAAGGTGATCTCTGGGCTCGTGGCAGTTTCTCCTCAATACTCTTTTGCTTAGAGTTAAAGGCGATGAGGTGCTCGAAGTGGAAGGTTGAAGATCTTGCAGTTGCAGAGTTTTTCTCCTTTTTTTAGATCTTTAGAACTAGAAGGCAAGTTTTTCAATTTGGTTATTGTGAGAAGGATTTTTGAAGTCGTAACTTAAAATGTGTATTTCATTTTGGAGTTTTATGTGAATTATTTGGAATCTCTGTTACTTTGTACTGATTTTGGTCACTACTGAAAAGTGAAAATTTAGAGAAATGGTTGCATGTGGGAATCTGGCCAGTCTTTATTTTCTTTCAATTTCAGAATGCAGAATAGGTTCAAAATTTAGTCTTCATTTTTCTTCTTGGTTCTGACTTTTCTCCTCTCATTTTGGTGATTTTCGTTCAATTATTACCGAAATCTGCTGACCTTTTTTGAAGCATTACAATTTTGGAAATGGAAGGATGTGCCGTTTCGATCATGCACGAAACTGAAATTTTTCTTGCATTTTAGTCGAAACGGCATGAGATTTTGTACGTTGCTGGCACCAAATGCTTTGACATTTTCAAGTAATGGCTCCCATCTGTCATCCCTCAACTTTTGAATGAGTGATTTTGTAGTTGATACAAGATGCATAGCATTTACAATATCTTGAGATTGTTGCTGTAGAGCTTTACATAAAAGATCAATTATTTCCATCATTTGTTTCATCAAGTGCAAAATGAAAACAAATTCAAATGTTGTTAATGCTAAGTAAGCTGCCTCTGCATCACCTCATTGAGAATAATTTGCTCATCCTTCAGAGATAGTATTGATAACAGAGCATGTTGCTGCATATATTCTTAACAAATTGTATATTGAATGAAAATGAGAATCTCATCGAGTATCTCCAGCTCTTTGCAAGGTACCAATATGATTTCCTCCTTTTTTATTCTCAATTTCATTACTAGAAATAATATTTTTAATTTGCATTGCTTGGGCATCTTGTAGCTCATCATGCCGTTTAGAAGAACTAACAAAAATATTTATAATAGATATCAAACTTGCAAAGAATTGATGAACGACCTTAGCTTCTTTAGATGTTGTAACCAAAGCTAATTGCAATCTATAAGCCATACAATGAACATAATAAGAATAAGGACGTTCTTTGATAAATAGAGATTGTAGCCAATTTTATTCACCACGCATATTACTTGCATCATCATAACCTTGTCCTTGAATATTTTCAACTTGAAGATCATGACGAGAAATGACTGCACATACCTCTTTTTTAAGAGTTAATGCCATGGTATCTTTGACATGTACAACATGAAAAAAAAAACGCTCTTGAACAAAGCCATCTTTATCAACAAATCTCAAAATAATAGCCATTTGTTCCGTCTTTGCCTTATCCCGAGCTTCATCAACAATTATGCAAAACTTAGCATCACCAATTTCTTCCTTAATGGAATTTCAAACTTTATTTGCAATGATTTGTAAATGCTCCTTTTGAATTTTAGGATACAAATATGTGGCATTTTGTGGAGCATTTTTTAGCACAAGACCAGTAACTTTATCATTATAAGTTGCTAAAAGCTTCAATAACTCAATAAAATTGCCCCTATTTTTTGAATCAACACTTTTATCATTTTCTCTAAAAGCACATGCATGGAAAGCTAACCATCGAACACTATTAATTATAGCCTTGAGTCATGATCAGTTATTTTGCACTTCTTTTGATGCTTGCTTTGCAAACATATTTTGAATATGTTGAGATTGATTCTTGAGATCCTCACAACTATTTATAGCCTTGCTATGTAAAGAATTAGGATTTTTTTCCACATGGCCTAGTAGAGGACAATTTATTCTATCATTGACTTTTTTCCATATGTTAAAACCATGACTTGTAAATGCATCTGAACGTCCAAGTTTATTCTTGCAAAAAAGATAGCATGGTAGACAATAAATAGCATCATTCTTAGGTGAGTACTCCAACCAAGATGAATGTGCATCATACCAATAAGCTTGAAATCGACAACGATTATTGCCTTCTCCAAAAAAATGAAATTCTATATTCCTTGGTTAATAAGGACCAGCCTTAAGATAGCACACCGTATCTCATCTCTTTGATTGAAAGGAAACCCCTATATTTATGGACGCAATATGGGATCACGTGCTAGATTAATAACATTCATTTCTTAAGGTTGAATTCTATTTTGAAGGGCATTCATCAAATATTGAAGTATGTGGAGGCTCATCCAAGGTTGAGTTAACATTTAGAGGCAAAGAAGTAATAGGTTGCAATGAATCAGAATTTTGGCATCTTTCTTCTTAAAGAAGGAAGAAAGAGTTCTTTGAAATGTCATATTTCAACTGCATTACAAGAATCAAATTAACAAATTAACAAAAAAAGATTAACTAATAGTTTCTCATTTGTCACAATTTTCCAATGATTTATTAATTATTTTTTATTAACTAATGATAGAAAAAGATTATCATCAATGCTTTATTACTTTAAAGTTAAAATTTACACCTAACAAAAATAAGGAAAAATCTGAAGAATCGATAAAAATATAAATATAGAATAGAAATTTGTAATAGTAAAATGAAAAAAAAATGAATTAACTAAGCTTAAAA
>JASKGM010049677.1:0-20296 GCA_034509205.1 Ceratonia siliqua
AAATATATTTTATTAATTATATATAAAAATATAAACAAAATAATTACCCAAAGCAGTTCGATGTTGAATTTGGTTCGAAACATCCGGCATTCATACCCAATCTCCCTCAAATTTTTATTTGATGTTAAGGCATTATATACTTTATACATGATACCTTACACCAAGTATAAATTTGGATACGATGACCCATGGCATTATATAAAAATAAGGTGTCCCAAATTATATTAATTAATAATTTTTTCAACAGAACAAATTATAAAGTTTATTTAAATATCTTAAAAAATTAGTACTTTAAAATGACATTTTATGTAATTTATTTTTTTCAATGTCTCAAATTATTTAAAAATAATATCTTATAATGTTATTAAATAAAAAACTAAAAAGTGAAATACTATAAGATACAATTCTGAAATAAGGCACAAATTAACCAATAATTTACTCAAAAATAAAAAATAAAAAAGTTATAATAAAAAATTTAAAAATGATTTGATAAAAAAACTCAAGTCTCATAATTCTTACTTATTTTCAGAATTATTATACTTTATATTTTAAATTTGAGATAATTTTATGTAAATATTTGTAAAAATATTATATTTCACATTATTGTTAATTTTTTAATATTTAAAATAATTAACAAAATATGATAAGGCACTTTTATAAATTACAATAGATATAAAAAAATTTACCATTTAAAATTCTAAAAAGAAAAAAAAAGATTACAGGGTCACCCTAGGATTTAACCAACCAGCCAGCCAACTTTCTCAAGTCTTCTGTACAGCCGTCCCCTGCGCCCCCTCTGAACTCTAGTCTGAACCTACCTTCTCCATTCTTGCACCACTCTATTCTCTTACTCACTCCATAGCCCCAATCCATCTCTGTCGCCCACCTAAAAAAAATCCATAACTCTTTTGAGCCACCGTTCTTCACCGTCAACGCCACCACCAAGTAACGACCTTCCCAGCTGCCGACCTTCACAAATAATCTCCTAGGGCCACCGTAGAACACCAACAGTTCACTTCGCCACTACTAAGAGCTGAAGCCAACACTCTCAAAGCCACATTTCCCTCGATTCTCTTTTCTGGGCTACTGTAAGGTAACCTTACTCGATAACTTGTGCTTTATTTCGGTTGTGAATTATGAGTAAATCTGCAGCTTGATCATCTTGTTAGGACTTAGGAGACTCTGTTGGGCCTTACGGTTTATGTTTAAATAACCACTGTAACTCTCTAGCTAGGTACCTTGTATTTTAATGTGTAAAATTAGAGACCTTTCCAACGTTGGGAGCATGTTATGCAAACTCACTTAACATATCGAATGTTAAAAGAAAAAATTATAACAATTTATTCATCTTGATATTTTTTAAATAACGGTGAGTTTAAAATAAAATTGAAAATTGGAGAATTTCCCCCAATTTGTTTACTTGTTTTTTCTTTACATTTAGTCCCGTCTTCCTCTTGGAGTGGTAAAGAGTTTTGGTAGAGAATGGGCGAACAGAAGCAACGTAACATGCCAGTTCTGCCATGGATGCGAGACCCTGTTGATGTTGGTCTCTCTGAAGAATGCCCTCTTGATCGTGTTCCTTGCCTTGACCCCAGGTTTCCATTACTCTTCAGCCTTGCTTGCTAAATTTTATCTTTAGTTTTGTTAGTTGTTGCTGTAGACATTGTTTTTGTTTGACTTCTTCAATAAGTGCATAGAAGTATGTGTTTCTCTGTGTGGTTGGCTTTCTCATTCATATTTTTTCCTCAGTAAAATTTTTAGGCTCTGCTTGCTATTCTATGAAATGTGATGCAAATATGTTTGAGGTTTTATATTCTTTTTATGGAAAGAGTAAGTGAGTAGCAGAAACAACTTTTGATATATTGTTAATATTAGAGTATGTGGAGTTAATGACACTGTTCATCCTCACAAACACACTACCATAGAAGCAATGTATTTCACCACTTCATGACAGAAACCAAAACAGAATAACTATCTCCTTTTCTCTCCTTTCATTCTCCTTTCCAAGAACACCCCAAAAAAGCCCTAGCTTTCTTGATCACATCAGACAAACAATGATGAAACCCACTTGTCTTTGCTCCCAATCCCTTGTGTTCTTGATGATCTTCACTCCCATTTCCTTGGCCAGAGAACAGTCTCAACAAAGTAATTATTTGATAATCTTCTCATTCTTTCTCTTCTTCTTATGTATATTTTGTATTTCTTGAAACTCTTTAACTACTTTGGATTCATTTTTCTTTGTCACTCCTCTTATAGTTTTCATGTTCTGTTTTTCTTTTCATTGTTAGGCTTAGCTCATAGACGATTTATTGGTTTCAGCAGAATTCTTATTGGTTATAAGTTATAACAATTCCAAGATGTCTATACTATAGGCTCTGTGATTTGGGAAGGGAAAGGGAGGATTTTCTTGTAGACAATTAATAAAATTGGTGGGATTTATTTGTATTGATGTTTCTTACTTTGGTAGAAGAGTATAATATGATAAAATTAAATTAGATTCATATAGACCAATCTACTGATATTTTTTTAATTTAATAAAAACATACTTGTGACAAAAAATATGGCATAGAATGAAATAAAAGTAATTTGGCCTGGGGACCTGAGCATCATTAAGACTGCATGTTTAGCTGAGGATTTGCACTCATGTTGATTCATGAGGTACATGTGCTATTGGAACCTGGGGCACCGCCTTGAGCAAGACCCCGTACAGAAATATGAATTTCTTTAAATGTCAAGGGTAAAATCTTCACTGCTATCTAATATCCAAGCTAGGATCTATTTTTTATTTGACAGTTTTAATTTCTCATCATCTGGATTGAGATAATATCTTTTTCTCTCTCCTATATAACTCTTTCTACTCTAGAATAAAAAAGGTTGGTTGACTTTTTCTATTAAGGCCAAGTCTTGTATGTTGATCTACATGTTATACTATTCTTTACTTTTCTCATAATTTTTTTAACTTCTAGTTTATTTTATTTTACTTTTTTTTTCTATTATATGACATTAGGTTGAAGTTGGCATTGCAGAATATGGGCATCTCTAAGCTCTTCCCTGTGCAAGTTGCAGTTTGGAAAGAGACAGTCGGGCCTGGTAATTTTGAGCGAGACCTTTGCATAAATTCACCCACTGGAAGTGGAAAAACTTTAGCTTATGCTTTGCCAATAGTTCAAATGCTGTCCAACCGTGTTGTGAAATGCTTGCGAGCTTTAGTGGTGGTGCCCACTCGTGATCTGGCCTTACAGGTCAGATGGCTTCTTGTGTTTTTTATTTTTTATTTGCTGGTAGGGAAATAGAATATGCATTTTATTCACTGATGGTAGAGTTGCAAAACTTGTGGAAGTAAGAAAATTCCCGGATTTTGTCTTTGAAATATGAGATTTCTGTTTAGTGTTTTTACTAAAAACACATACGTTTGAAAATCAAATGTTTTGAAGAAAAACTATTTCATCAAACATTTTTTATCGTCTAGTTATTGCAAAAATTTTACTAAAGTACGACAGATCTGTGCTGAATGGCTTTATATTGGTCTCTAAACTCTCTACGTTACATTCCGATATCATGAAGAGTAAGACACCATTAAATGATTTCTTTTAAGTATCATTTATAGGAGTTTGGATAAAACTTTCGAGTCACAAGTCTGAGTTCCTGATCGTAGAGTACAAATCTTTCTTTACACCTATGTGTTTTGTTTTTGGCATGTAACTCTACTTTATCGCATTCACTTTATTTGTATTTAACTTATCTTTCTTTTTCTTCACGTCATGTATCAATATCTTATTTAAAATCTGTTCATTGAATTGAACTTTCTTTTTATGCATTTTATTAATTGCCCCTTTTTTGAAGCAGCTTTCTTCAAGTGACCATATGTGTAAATTAAGCAATGTAATAATAACATGCTAAATCCTTTCTGGTTTTTACTTATAAAATACATACTTTTTCATTCTTTCTCAATGTTAACACTGCACTTTCATATATATCCTTTTAAATATCAACGTTATGAGTTCCATGTCAATTTTATAGTCCTCTTTTAGTCTTTGCTTCCATATTTTTAGAGAAGAACTTTGTTGTGCTTTGTCTGTATTAATGTGAATTAGAGATGACTATTCTATTGTGTCATTAAATGAGCCATCATATGATGCCTAATGTCTTTTGTCACTACAGGTTAAAGAAGTTTTTGATGCTATTGCATCTCCGCTAGGCTTGCGTGTTGGCTTGGCTGTTGGCCAATCTTCAATAGCTGATGAAATTTCTACACTTGTGAACATACCAGGATATGAGGCAGGCATGTGTTATGATCCCGAAGATATTTCACTTCGCTTCCAACTTGGGTTCCAAAGTAAGGTGGATATATTAGTAGCAACCCCTGGAAGGCTGATGGATCACATCAATACTACTAAGGGGTTCACCGTTGAGCATCTTTATTATCTTGTAAGTAGTAGATAGTTCTCATGTTCACATGCAGCTTCTTGATTTATTTATTATTCTTTTCATTTTTTTTAATTAAAAGAGATTTTATTAAGTGACTAGAAAGAGCATGAGCGAGGGTGATTAGTCCTTTAAAGAGAGAGAAAAAACCCAGACAAATAAAAAAAATTCAACAAAACGTCCCTAAAGAGGCCAGAGCCAAACATCAAATTGATGTCAAATTTAAAATGGTGCCTCATGAGATTTTACTTTACTCTAGTACTATTATGAGGCACCATTATGTAATATAATGTCTTTAGAGGCACCTGAGTAGAATTATCTCATTATCTTATTTATCTACCAATCTATTCCAGGCATCTTTTTTGTGGGATGTACGTGAGCTAATTGACTATCAAATTGATGAATTTGGTTATTATGTCTTATTCAGAATTTCAAAAATATATATTGACTTACTTTTAAGTTTTAGCCTTTCCTTTTATGGTAGACCTATGTGAACAACGTCAATTGTCTCAGGTGGTTGATGAAACAGATCGACTTCTTCGGGAAGCCTACCAGTCCTGGTTACCTACTGTGCTGGAATTGACTCGATCTAAGGATGATAATATTTATCCATCAGCTGATTCTTTTCTTCCTTATTGTTTTAGTGGATTAAGAACTAGGAGGAGATGGTGAGTTTGAATTTCATTTACCTGTCTTTTGAAATGTTCATATCATGGAAAATATTATGTCTTTCCTGATGGTAAATATGGTTTCTAGATTCATATAATATGGGTCGAATTGACAACTACTGCTGGTTGATTACCTAAGTTCTTATAATTTGTGTTCATGACTATGTTAGGTAGAAGAAATATTTTTAAAAATTATTAAATGTGGGTGACTTGTCAGTTGCTCTGTTGAATTTTAGTCATTATTAAGCATTTCAAATTTTTTACTTATTATGAGGTTTCATGTAAGAGAACTCTTTATCTAGGCTTCATGGCTAGTCTGTGCTATGTGGGCTACAAGGCTTGGGAAACTAGAACATGTGAGTGGCTAGAAGAAAATAATAAATGAACACCCTCTTACTGGCAGTCAGTGCCACAGATTTCTGGTCCTGAAGAAAAACAAACATGGAGCTTTACTCTTTAGCAAACTGTTCAGTCTTCTGCCAGGTGTAGTTTGATTTGTGGGTTGGATGATGAAATCACTCCCTTGGGCTGCAGATTTGAGATACATAATAACAAAAAGTGTTAGTTGATTGGTTCAAATGATGGAATTCGAAGTGTCATTTCTACCACAAGAACTAATTTAATTCCTTTAAAAATAATTATATAGCATATATACATGCTCATTCAAATGTTGGCCTTTTAACTGTAGTTTTAAGTGATCAAATTTATGGATTATGAATCCCTCTTAATGCATATCAGTATACTCACGCTGTTGCAGTTATAGTATTAGTGGGACATGCACTTTCTGATAATAATATTGGGCCACTCATACTAAAATGCTGCCACTCCTCGAATCATTGAGGTCTTATGGTCTTATCAGTTTTAGTATTATACTGTTGGCAGTGTTAGAGAATAGAATATCACTTGTCTAGTTGATATAATTTTTCCCCTTTTTATATAAGAGAGAAATGATTACTCATTATATATATTTTCTTAATATTTACTTTTACTTTCTGCAGTGGTGTTGAAAGGGGATTCAAAGATAAACCTTTCCCCAGGTTGTCAAAGATGGTTCTATCTGCTACGTTAACCCAGGACCCAGGCAAGCTTGTTCAACTTGATCTACATCACCCATTATTCTTGAAAGCTGGGCAAATGCGTTATAGGCTTCCAGAAAATTTGGAATCATTCAAACTGGTATGACATTAAAATAAGATTGCTAATGCTAAATGTATGACAATTATTAGCATGATTCTTGTCTTTTTCAATTTTCTGATTTTATTGTATCTAATCTGATTTCAATTTCTTCCTTTTCAAACTAATATTGTATGATTATTAGAGATTAAATTATAGAATAATATGTATCTTTTTTTCTTTGCTTCTGGGTCCTTTTTCCCCTCCCCAGTGTTGGTAAAGACCCTTTTATCTCCTGAGTCGCGACTCTTGAACTCATGAACTATACTCAATATGGAATAAACAGGACTGCAAATTCATCAGGTTTATAAAAGGTTGCTTTTGCTTCCACCAAGATCCTGTGATGTTATGTTTTAGTTGATAAAGACTTCTCTCTTTATATTATGTTTTATTAGTTTTTAGAAGACTTCGATTGTTTAGTTTTCTCAAAGCAAGATTAAGATTGATTTTGTGAATTCGTGTTGGAATTCAGATTAAACTCTGATGCTGAAAGGGAGACGGTCTAAACTTGTGAAATATTGTAGTTGGATCTTGACTGTGGTGAATTGTTGAAATTTTTTTTAGTTTGTGACAGTAATTGTTGGCTTTTTTATGTAGGAGAGATTTGAAATTCTGTTATAGTGGCTACTTGTTGGGATCATGATTTCTATATGTAAGGCTTTAGCATTTGTGGGAGAAAGGCGTTGTTCAGAATCTGCAGATATATATGAAGTGAAAAATTCAGTTGTTAGAAGTCCAATTTCAGGTTGGAAATGGAGACACTACTTAGATGTTAACAAGTCCAATAGGAATTTTATTTTTATAGTTGCACTGTAAAGTGTCATTGGTTAATAGTTGGTTTACTGTTTTCAGTTTCAGAAAACAGTATCCTTGAACAGTAACCCACAGTGACACATCCGTATCTAATATGCTTATAGCAGTCAAAGGAATAATTAAATATGCTAGTGGAGATAAGACTCATGGGCTGATGTTAGCCCTGCAACTTTAGCCTAGACACAGCATCCACAGTACTGTAAGGATGACCAGAGAGAATAAATTATTAATGGTCTAATAAAATACAATGGACAATTAACTTGCCCAAAAGGGGTGTGCGCGCACTTTTTTGTTTTTCATTTTCTAGTTTTGGTGTAGAGATGTTTTTTCGTTTGTTTTTAAAAACTAAGAAAAGTGTGTTCCAGAATATATTTCTTATGTTTGGTGTAACAGTCAACATTCTCAAGCACCATACATGGGGGTAGGATAACTCAGCTCCAATCTCACTAATAATTTGGCATGCCAATTGATCCAAATATATACTAGCTACAAACTGGCTGGTTGCTAAATACGCCTGTAAAATGAAATGTTTAGCTTTACTCCTTTGATAAGTTTACAAATTGATGCCTTATACTGAGCACTTGATAGCTCCTTCTCATAATTTTAAAATTCAATTTTGTGTGTGTAGATCTGTGAAACTAAGGTCAAACCCTTGTATTTGGCTGCCCTTTTGAAAACATTGGAAGGAGAAAAATGCATAGTTTTTACGAAATCTGTGGAGTCAACACATCGTCTCTGCAAATTACTGAATTGTTTTAGTGATCTGCAAATTAATATGAAGCAGTATTCCAGTCTTCAACATCAACATGTACGAAGGTAAGTTCTAGGTGACTCATGTAAGGAGTATTTTGAACCATGCAAGTTCTCGTTTGACACTTTAAATGATGAAATGCTTGCCCCAATAGAAATTTATAAGTGAATGAATTGAGACAGTTCAGACACATGGTGTTTTGGATAAGCTTTGGAGTGCCTTTACCTAGTTTTTTCAAACTTTTGGGCGAAACATTGGAGGCCATAAGCTTAATGATGGTTTTTTATTTTTTATTTATTTTTTATTTTTTTTAAATGATAGCCAAAACAAATTTAAATCCCAAGCCATTGCAGACTGTGGCAAGGCTCTGGGAGTGTCAAGGGTGTATTTGGATAGAAAAGAAGGAAAAGGGATAGTGAGTAAAAATGAAAATAGGAAAAAGACCGCAAGAGAAGCCTTTAACATAACCCTAAATCAAGGAACTAGATAAATTAGGAAAAGAAATTATAGAATCAAAATTTTATATTAAAGATGATTATAGTAGAGAATATAAATTAGGTCAGTTAGGAAGGAAATGAATAAATTATAGAGAAAAAGTTATGAGAAATGTAGTGCTTTTGAAATCAGGCCAGAAAACAAAAGAAATGGGTAAAACAAAAAAGCAAAGCAAAGGAGAGAAATAGCAAAAGCATGATATCAGAGACTCAGGTGAGTTAGGAAAGAAAGTCAAAATTTAAAGATTGGATAAATTGGAAAATATATTGTTATTTTTTGCCTTATTTTTTTTGAATATATGTATAGCTTGTGATTGTTTGTGTAACTTTATAATAATATGTAGATTAATTTTATATGCAATTATGTTTCTGTTTAGTTAATATGCGTTTGTTTATTTTTGCTGTTTTCCTTTTGTTGTCTTTGTTTGAAATGATATCTCATCCTCCAAATTTATTTATACCATATGTTTTATGATAATTCTTATGTCATATTAGGTGTTGCTTTGCTTGACACTAACCACTACAAGAAAATAGTAATTTTGCCACAACACAAAACTGTGGCCAAATGAGGCTTTTTCTGTGGCTAATAGAGTTTGCCATGAAATTGTACCTATAGCAACTCAGGCCGTAGCGAGCCTGAAGTGTCACAAAATTACTTTGTGGTAAACAAGCGTACGTGTCGTGGCAATTTTTTGTGGCATAAATCGTGGTCCAAAAATAAGTCACGGTTTTCTTACGCCGTAGTAATATACCCTTAAAAAATTTCCATAGTTTATATATCCCGTGGAAAATGGCCCTAAACATTTTGCCACGGTATTGATTTTCATGGCAAAAACTTAGATTAATTTGCCACGGTGTTGATTATTTATTTTGTCATGGTTTCAAAATTCCACAGCCTACAATACGAACAATTTGCCATGGTTGTCGTGTTCTGTGGCAAATTTTCATGGTTATTTGCCACGGTTTTCCATTATCTGTGGCTAATAAACCCATTATTTTGTTACGGTTACATATTTCGTGGCAAATTATTCATGGTAAATTGTCACAATTTTGGGGTTCCGTGGCAAAATACCACGAATAATTTGCCACGTTTTTCTTTTCTGTGGCAACAATTTGGCCATGACCAACCTGAATATCCTAAATATTTTCTTTTTTTTTATTTTTTCCTGTAAACTTGATACAAATCAATAATCACATTATACCTAAGCTCCAACTTCATTTGGCAACAAAATTAAACAAACAAAAATTGATCTCACTTAATAAGTTGATCTCAATTACGTATTCGTAAACAAACATTGATCTCAAGTAAAGCAATATGTTCATAAGAAGCGTCTCTACATTTCATACTAGTCGTCATCATCCTACCCATGATCATCGTCTTTATCATCATCAATATTGACTTTCGACAAGAATTTTTCCATTATTTGCGCATTGTGTTCTAGTAATTTATTTTGACCAGGGATAGTAGCCTCCTTTTCTACAAGTGTGGCCTTCACAGACTGCAACTCTTCAGTAAGAGCATCGCCTCTTTGATTAATCAGGTGCAACTCATTTGGTGTGCATCCACTAGACTTGCTAGAACTACCAGCACCCAATATTGGTGTGCATCCACTAGACTTGCTAGAACTACCAGCACCCAATATTGAGGCTTCAGAGTTGCACCTGATTAATCAAAGAGTCGATGCTTTTACTGAAAAGTTGCAGTCTATGAAGGCCACACTTGTAGAGAAGGAGGCTAATATCCCTTGACAAAATAAATTACTAGAACGCAATGAATAGATAAAGGAAAAATTCTTGTCGAAGGTCAATATTGATGAAGACAGGGATGATCATGAAGACGATGTTCATGGGTTGGATGTTGAGGACTAGTATTAGATGTAGAGATGCTTCTTTTGAACATATTGCTTTGACTGAGATCAATGTTTGTTTATGAATACTTGATTGAGATCAACTTATTAAGTGAGATCAATGTTTGCTTGTTTAATTTTGTTGACAAATGAAGTTGGAGCTAGGGTATAATGTGATATATTGATTTGTATAAGGTTTACAAGAAAAAATGAAATAAAATATTTAGGATATTCAGGTTGGTCATGGCCAAATTGTTGCCACGGAGAAGAAAAATCGTTTCAAATTATTCATGGTATTTTGCCACGGAATATGTAACTGTGGCAAAATAGTGGGGTTATTTGCCGTGGAAAACTATGAAAAATTGCCACAGAACACGAAAACCTTGGCAAACTATTTGTGTAGTTGGCCACGGAGTTTTGAAACCGTGGCAAAATCAATATCTGACATCGTGGCTAATTAATGAGTTTTTGCCATGAAAAATCAATACCTTGGCAAAATGTTCAGGTCATTTGTCACGAGATCTATGAACAGTAGCCATTTTTAGGAGTATATTGCCACGGCACAAGAAAACCGTGGCAAAATTTTTGGATTCTCTGCTGTGGCAAAAACCATGGTTAATTTCTTGGAACCACGATTTATGCCATAAAAAATTATCACGACACTTGTGCTTGTTTACCATGGAGTAGTTCGGTGGCAACCTTTGTCTCGGTTTTTAATTCCGTGGCAATTTGGACCTGCTGCAGCCTGAATTGCTACGGGTACGATTCCGTGGCAAATTCCATTGCAAAATCTAATAGCCACGGAAAAAGTTCCATTTGGCCATGGTTTTGTGCCATGCCACAATTGCTATTTTCTTGTAGTGTTAACAACTATTATCCATTTACCCAAAAGAGACATCACTATCTCTGAATTGATGCTCAACTTGTTTGTGATACTGCCACTGAAAGGTAGTAAAATGACAATATGCTTATAAATTCAGTTACTATTGTTCCATTCACAAGACTACACAAAGCTCCTAAACCTAGCCTAAGTCACAAGGCAAGTAGCCATTAATATGTTTTTTTTTGGATAGAAAAATAGTTATGGGCAAGCTTGACTTATGACCCATGACCTAATCTAGCAATTCCATCAACTAATCAGTATCCGTGACAATTTACTTTTTCCTTTTATACAAGGGAATAAAATTGTTCTGAGGAGCTGTACTCATGTGAAATATACTATACTAATCACTTGCCTTCTTGTACACCATAATCTACATGGGCCTGTATTCCATTTGTCTCTATGAGTTCCGGTATTGTGCCACTTTTTTTTTTTTTTTAATACTACTATTCAACAGGATTAGATGGTTATGAAAATGATAATCTTCCTGCAGTAAGACATTGAAGGAATTTCGGAAAGGGAAGTTTCAAGTGCTTGTGTCTTCTGATGCAATGACTCGTGGAATGGATGTTGAAGGGGTGAGGAATGTCATTAATTATGACATGCCCAAATACATAAAGACTTATGTTCATCGGGCTGGTAGGACAGCAAGAGCTGGACAGTCTGGGCGTTGCTTCACATTGATGTGCAAAGATGAGGTATGAAGTCAACGTGTCTCAGTCATGGTTGGTTCTATAAGTTTCTTTTAACTGGAACTAGCTATTCACTAACTATTATACATGCTAGATCCTTGTTTTATGTCTTTCAATCCAATGGAAGAGGTTAAAAACTTAGTTTACCAAGTAGGGCCTATGTTCAAGCTTGAATCTAATACTTATCTTTATCTTTTTTTTTCTTTGAGAATATTACTTGTTAATCAAAGCTCAAGTTTTGACTAATTCAAAATTTCTGTTTTGGCTCAATTAATTTACTGATCTTGTCAATCACCATCTGGAAATGACTCTGTTGGAGCTCTATTTCCTTTTCTCACTGGTGTTTGTAGATTATTTACTAACATTTGACAAATGCATCATCCTTGAAATGGTGTGAACTCTTAATCCACATTCTAGGTTCGACGATTCAAGAAGCTGTTGCAAAAAGCTGATAATAGTTGTTACTGCGATCACACTATTCCCCCCAATTTGATTGAAGCACTTCACGCTACTTACCAATCAGGTAAATATGTTATTTCTTTTTTTGGTTTATATAGCCTAGACAAATTTCTGAGCCATCATTAAATATGGATAGACTGAACATAAGTTCCGCAGACCACTGACATTAAACTCAGCTTTAACTGGCTTTACTTATTCTTCATGATCAAACAAATGGGAAACATGTCTTGACCTTGACTAGAGTTATTCCTACCTCCTATGGGTCATTTCCTCACATTTTGTACTTATTTTTTTAATTGAAGTGTAGATTATGTATTTAAACTATTAATTGATTTCATTACTAGATTTCAGTGTGTTGGTCTTCTGTTATTATGTTTGATACCTGGGAAATACATGGAATTGAAGTATTACATTAATCTGCTAGAGAAAATTTCTAAAATAAGATAATTTCTAGAGAGATACATTAACTTGTATGAAATAAGATGTTTCTTGAAGTTCTTTTCTTTTTTCCTCTGGTGGAATAGCATTACATGTTTCATTAAATCCTGTCATGTTCTTTTTTTTTTCTGCGGCAGCACTGAAAAAATTGAGAGAGATTCTGGAACCACGAAGGAAATCCAAGACAGTTCCAGAGTCTTCTCAAGCCAGCAAAGAACAAGAGAAAAAGCATTCAGGGGAGTAGCTGCTTATTCACTGGCACATAAGGGAATAACTTATTAGTTAGGTAACATCACAACTGGAAAAAGATATTCAACCAAGTGAACCAACAATGAAAGTTCTACAATGGAAATAACTGGCCGAAGCTCGTTTTGAGGCGTGAACTCATGTAATTCCGTAATTCTGTTATGTATGAGAGCAATCCAAAAATCTGTGGCAATGACAAGGACAAGCATCAATCTCAAATATGTAGAAATTGAGTTGTGATGTTCTGACATGGTGATTAGGATGGAAAGTAAAAGGTTCATGAGACATTTGATCCTGCATTATTGAAAGAATTCTTGTAGTATATTTATGCTTGCCATTTTTCAATACCTGAATTGTCAAAGTTCCACAATTAAGATATGTAACATAGTAGGTTTATTTGATTTGTATGTGCATGGAAATATCTTCCATTTAAAAGGGTACAATATAGGAAGTTTACTTTTCAGATTATAGTTTTTTTTAATATATATATATATATATATATATATATATATATATATTTTCTTAGTGTATTAGGAGTTTTCTGATTCTTTTCGAATTGTGTTTATTAATGTGGTTTAACTAGTTATTCTTTCCATAAAAAAAAAAACTGTAAAAAGTTATTCTTATTTTTTTGGTACATAAAATAATATGAAGCTTTAAACTTAAAATGGTCTGGAAATTACTAAAATTCTTGGTCACTAGAACACATCTGATGGCATCGATCAAGCATTCTTTTTAGTTGTTGATATCTTGTTATCTTATTGAAAGGGTTGAATTTTGACAATGAGATCTAGGTGCGTCCAGAATCCATGGGTATATAACGAAGGAAAAGAAGATTTGATTGTGATATATATATATATTTTAAAGGGGTGATTTTTTTTTAAGAATTTAAATAATTTTGTTTTGATACAAGATAATAGGGAGGATCTAACTTAAAACTTTTTGCAAACTGTCTAAAATTTTAATCAATATTGACATCTTGTAACTTATCTCATAAAATTTTAATTGACTTATTGATTTGGTCTTTAAAAAACTTTAAATTCTTAATTTGGTCTTTAAAATTTTTTCTCAATTTGACCTTTTAATATTTCATAAGCAAAATGGCTATATCTTTAGGTTACATTAGCAACCACGTCTATATTGGGTTAAGCCAAATCAGTGTTTGTTAAAGATAAGATCATTTTGCTTATAGAAAACACATTAGATGATCAAATTGAGAAAAAAAAAATATTTCAATGACTAAATTGAGAATTTAAAAATTTTTGGATGACCAAAATAGTATTTTACTAATTTTAGTCAAATGTTTTTACTTTTCATGTTTTAAATTTTTTACCCTATAAAATATAATATAATCATTTATTATATTTCAAAATCAATATAAAAATTAAATGTTTATAATTATTTATTTTTAACAAAATAAATTTGTAATAACATATTTATGATTAATTCTTATTTAACCCTTTCTTATGTTTATAAATAAACATTGTATGAAGAGTTGTGACTTTTTAATCTTTTACTACGACTATATTTTAACTTTCTCATATATACCTCTGAGTTCTAAATCTTGTAGTTTTTTTTACATGAAGACACAAATAATTGATTTTCTTTTTAATAAATTACTCAAACTCTCCTCTATTAGATCACATTTATGTAATTGATGATAATATCAGACATGAGTTTCATCTGATTATTAATCTTTGAAATTTCTTTAAGCACAAAATATTATTCAAGATCAACCAATAGTTGTACGAAACTTTTATGGTATCTATGTATAATGTATCAATATTTTATTTAGTTGATAATGCTTTATATATATATATATATATATATATATATATATATATATATTGAATACTAAACGATATGATATTCCTTAAAAAAGTCATTGTGAATACATAATATCTTAAAATCAAGAATTTGTCAATGTTTGTGCTGACTTCAAGTTCTATACTTCTAGTAAAAGACATTACATTTACTAGAAATATTACTAAATTTAAAATAACATCTCATTCTGAAAAAATATCTTATTTTTTTAGAATCAACTTCTTATTTTATAAAAGTCATTCTTTTTAAAGAATATAATTCTTTGGTATTAATAAGATAAGTGATATGTTCATGTGACAAAGTTATTCATCATTATATAAATTTATACTTTCTCATTCAATAATAAATTATCCTGACGTGTATATAACACTGATACTTTATGTGTACCACGGAAAGACTTGAATTTGGCCTTGTAATGAAATTTTGCTTCTTGCCAAAGTAATCCATCCGATAATGCAATAGTGTTTTGCTTCCTTGAGCTCAACAGCGTGATTGGCAGATCTAGATAATTTTCACTGGGGCTAAATTATAATTTTTTATATAATAAATATTACATTATATTAAGAATTTTTTAAAACTTGTAACCCCACCATTACACTACCGTCCGCCCCGATTCCCAGTTTTCACAGATGTACAATTCATTGTATTTGTCAAATTCCACCATTTATATCACATAATCTGAAAGTGATTAGTTGATATGTATATGCCATTACTTGTGGCAACATTGAGTTTATTGATAGAAAATTAAGAAGCATGTACAGCAAAATATCAGTACATAAATTCCCAATTAATATGTGCTTGTATGAAGCACAGATTTACATTCTCTAGTTTAATTTCAACAACTCTTCGTCATCTAAACCCCATTTGAGCTTGATTCAATATCAGTCAAAAAATGGGGAAATGGAGAGCTTTGGGTTGGGTTGGGGGGGGGGGGGGGGTTGGAAGAAGTACAAGAAGAGGAAGAACAGCTTTACATGGCTCATATAAAAGGCCACCCAAGTTGTTATTTTTCTGGATTGCCTCAAAGTGCTTATTCAGTGATTCAAAATGGAAAGGGATCTATGAACCTCCTTCAGGAAGTACTTGGTATCAGCAGTTGCAATGGCAGCACAAGCAGAGGTAGAAGCAGTAGAAGAAACTGAAGATGGGGATGCAGATGATGCTGATGCTGATGCTGATAGCCTTTTAGGGGAAGAAGCTGAACTGTGAGAAGAATGATCATTTGGGCTAACTTCCCTGTGATCCTCTTCACTAATTGTATCCAACATCTTTGATGTTCTATGCCTCATCACAGTAACATATTGTGGTGGTGCTACCTCCATGATGAACCTTGCAATCCTTGAACTTGCCATTGTTGTAGGAATTGATAGAATTTTTTTGGGAATAAAGAAGAGATTGAGGGGTTATAAAGTGTTTGAGAAAATGCCCAAGAGAGAAGTTATGTTGAAACTGGGTTTGGTTGTGGATGGGTATGAAGCAGAAGCCATGGATGGAATTTATAATGGGGTTCATAACTAGGTTTAAATTGAGTCAAGGGTCTTAATCTTGAAAAATCAAATCAAATTTTTATATTTTAGTGCCGCCTCTTTCTTTTGATATTAATTGTGACGGCTAGGTTACTACAATACAGTTCAAGGAGATAACCTTACAGTGGGACCTTGCTTGGCAAGTGTCAAAACCTGGATGGAAATTTGATATCCTTAGAGATAGGGTTTTTGTAAGGTTCAGTGGCTTCCATATTTGCACTTTTCTGGGGTTAAATGAAGCATATGGTTAACCTGCCACGTTTCTGCAGTTGGACAAGTGATTTGGACATGGATGGGGATGATGGTGATAAGGATTTTCTTCCCTTTTCCGGGAAAACTGGGTTTCTATTTGGCTGGCTAATTTTGATCTTCTGGGTACCATTGATCTTCTTATGTTAAACTGAACGTTGGAAACCAGTGCCAAGTGTAGCATTTTGAGCTGTTTAGCAAGAACATTGATTTGAATTTGACTCCTCCTCTCATTTGTTGTCAAGCTGGTCGGCTACATATTGATGCATTGATGGGTATAGTCCGAGACTCCATGATTGATTGGTTAGAATGATCTATTGAGTTTATGACCTGGATTCATTTGAATAATTAACCAATTAATAATTGTTTTGACACATGACAATATATATAACTCCATGATTGATTGGTAATTTCTTTATTAATGAATTTTAAATGCT
The DNA here is from genome assembly GCA_034509205.1 of Ceratonia siliqua. Taxonomy (NCBI): domain Eukaryota; kingdom Viridiplantae; phylum Streptophyta; class Magnoliopsida; order Fabales; family Fabaceae; genus Ceratonia; species Ceratonia siliqua. The sequence goes on from JASKGM010049677.1 coordinate 16,923, forward strand.
GTAGGTGAGTCAACCAAGTGCATATATGCAAACAAGATTAATATTACTTAGGCCAATTTTATTAATATTTTGTGCAAAAACTATTAAAGTGGTTGTATTTATATCATATTAATCTGGCTAATTTGGGATGTGACCTACTCATTTGCTCTATCTCTTTTTCCCTTCGAAATTTATATAGTCAATTTGGGATGGAATCGAGAAAACCCTAATCTATTATGTTCATATACAACTAGCTACTGTTAGATTAAATGCTTACCATTACATCAAAATTATAACTATTAGCAAGAGTGTAACTTTATTTCTTTATAGTTTGTTCGTGTTTGGATATGAGAGGCTACATCCACTAAAAATGTTACGGATAGAGATAATAAACTCGATGATAGTGTCAATGAAGCTAATTAATTTAATAATTTGTGTATAATTTATAAATAATTTTTTTATTTATGCTATAATTAGAGTAATTTTAGATAAGTTTAAACGTTAATTAAAATTAAATTCTTATGCAAGCCATCTTAAGAGTATACTCCACCTTAGATGCATTTAAAAAAATAAACCTTAAAGTTTGAGCTTAAATAATTAAAATAAAAAATATACATTTTTAACAATTAAATCAATGATTTGAGGTTATTTATAAATAAAGTTTATATAATTAAATAAGTATAGTGAAAAGGAAGGGGTTGAGGTTGATGCCCTAAAAGATAAGTACGGAAAATATTGGGACATGTTAACCACTCCCTTCATTATCAGAAAGAAAGAGGGTATAGCGTATGATCCAGGGCACCAACACTCTCAACTCTCTATATATTGTGGTCCAAATTCACCTTCAAAATTCATATTGATTTGATTTATTTGGTTGTTTTCGTTAGGAATAGTTGATTCCTGAATAAGAGTGAGGTCCGCAATGTAACGAGTGGATTCCTGAATAAGAGAACATTGTTGCTCCTAAAATAGCTTAAACATCTCATTTTTAAAAAAATGCAAATGTTGTGGTGGACCAACACTTAATGCAATAAAAAAATGTAAAAAAACATATTAAAATAAAAATTTATTGAGCTATCTATTGTGAATATATATATATATAATTAATTTAATTTGTATATTTTTTAAAATTAAATTTACTTAAGAATTCTTCTAGTAGAAACCAATAGAAGCCATTGATATAGATAAGGATGCCCAAATAGAATCATCTTCACATGGCCTGCCTTGGATGCTTCTTTTCACTTGGAGACTCCACACACTCTCTTCATTGTCAAGTGGAGACTCCATACAAAAGAAATTGGCTAAAAGACAAAGAAGTGACTTTAACTAATTGTACAATTTAATTTTTTTTACTCCAAAAAATAATAATGTATTTTTAAAATTTAAAATTTTGTTTAATTTAAATTTAATTTTTTCGTTTGACTTTTCAATGGATTATTTTGACTAAGTTAAAGGGAATAAAGTATATAATCTGATAACTTGAAGAGAATAAATTGTACAACTTCTTAAATTAAAGGAAATTATTTGCATTTAACTTGAATTTTTTTAACAAAAATTAAAGGAAATTACTAACTTTTAATGTAAGGTTAAATTGCACAACCCTTTAAATTAAAAAAAATTATTATATTTTAACCCAAAAAAAAAGTTTGCACTCCTACATATAATAATAATATATTCATTTTTTTATTAATTTAACTCTAATTAAGGTTGAATTTCAATCTTAGACACAATTTTATTACTACTAAATTACTAAATTACTTGTTCATAAATCTTAGTCATATTTTTGGAATAGTTGTTTTTTATATTTTTATTTTAAGAACAAAATTAAAAGAAATAAAATAAATTCATAAGACATGTATTTAAAAATAAAGAAAAATTAAAAAATTCTTTAATTTTTAATTTTTAAAAAAATGTTAAAATTATTTCTTAAAATAAAAAAACAAAAAAACAAACAATAATTCTAAAAGTGTGACTAAAATAGCATAATATGATGCGACCAGTTGCACATGTGGCATTTTTAGGAATATTTTTGAAAAATGTTATGTGGTACCAAAAATGCACTACAATAATAAATATTGTCACCCTGTCGTCATGGTCTGTCACCCTGTCGTACTATCGCCGCCATCGATCCCACCGGCCGCCACCAATGCCATTGTCATCGGTCGTTACCATTATGGCAATTCTTATAACTAATATTTATTACATCAAAATACAGCTAACATTACCACACTGTCATCAACAGCATTATCATTGCGATTCAATATGAGTTGAGCTCACTCAATTATTAATGTTTTTTTTAATAAATGGTGACTCAGATATTTAAAAAAAAGTATTTTCTAAATTATTTATTCTTCTTATCACACTAATAAAATATACAAATAAATTAATTTAAGTTTTAATTTAATTTGTGTAAGCATAGTTGAGTTTATCCTAAAATTTTAAATCTTAAAGTCTAGAACCCTAAATCCTCCAAAAATCATAAACTTAACCCCTAAATTGGGAAGGAGAGAAAAAATTTGTGATTTTAAATTTATTCAATTCAAGTTTTTCAAAAATTTGTTTTAAGAAAATAATGTATAAATGTCCATATATTCATATATTTTGATGTCTAATTATATAAAATATGTAATATGCTAATTGGTGAGGAGGTTAGTATTTTCCATTTATAAGATATATATATTAAAATAACTAAATTTTATCCCATCCGATTTTATACAATATTCATCATGCATGCATGCATGATAGTATCATGTTATGTTATATAATTAGATATGTTATATATAATACCATGATCAAACCTTATCTTGTAGGGCATGTGAATTATGTGGCCTGAGTTTTTTAAATTTGTTTTAAGAAAATAATGTATAATGTCCATATATTCATATATTTTGATGTCTAATATAAAATATATACGTAATAGGCTAATTCACCTTCATGTAAAGGTGAGGAGGTTAGCATTTTCCTTTTAATATGTATATATATATATATATGTATATATATATATATATTTTTTTTTTTTCAAAATAACTAAATTTTTATCCCATCCAACCTTATACAATATTCATCATCGTGCATGATAGTATAATATTGATATATAATACCATGATGATCAAACCTTATCTTGTAGGGCATGCGAAATGTGGCCCGAGCTTTTTTAACAATACATAAGCAAAGATTGAGGGAATTTGATTGAATCATGAAAATGAGTAAAAGAGAAACCAACCATGAAAGGGTGTCAAACAGGTTGCCATCAACCTTTGGGAAGGGAAACCAAGAAAGAATGACTAATTAACTAACACCAAAACTACTTTTAAAGAAGAGACAGAATTCCCAAAAAGGTGATCCTTACCTTTTTAATTAAAACCCTTATCGGCTTTAACTTTCCACTACCACCA
>JASKGM010049688.1:0-12103 GCA_034509205.1 Ceratonia siliqua
CCTCTGGTTCCGAGGGCCAGTTTTCCTTATTTTTTTTAGGATCCCAATTATCCTTCTAATTAATTGGTGGCGACTCCCATTTTCTCTGTGTTTTCCCTTATGCGCCCCAAAGTCATAAATGATGGCTATTTCACCGGTCGTCACGTTGTGACATTCCCTTGATCCTTTAATTATTAACTTCATGGATTTGGCGAAATGCAAGTGTGAAGAGCTAGCAAGAGTGTATTAAGTCCCTCGTGTTTAGTTTGTTGTGTTTATTATTTAGTTTGCTTAAGGACAAGCATAAGTTAAGTGTGGGGGGATTTGATAAATGCATATTTTGTCATGTTTTTATGTTGAATTCTCTTGCATTAAATTGCTTTGTTCTTGAGTTTCTTATGTTTGTAGATTTGTTTTATGCTTTGTAGGTGTTTTGAATTGGAAATTCAATTATGAGAAGAAGTTATTTAAGTTAGGCATGCTTTGGAACAACGTGGAAGCACTTCTATGTGAAAATGGGCTCAAAATGCTTATTTTTGTGTCAAAGTCAGAAGTTCCAGCACCCCAGCAACCATTCTTGGGTGCCGTGACACTCAAAATTGAAGCAAAATAGTTTCAGACCCAAGAGTTCAGTACCTCAGCACTCTGAGACAATACTGCGATGCCCAAAAGATAAATATTTTCACCCAGGTCCTAGCACTACAGTGCTAGCCATCCAGCGATGTAGCTCATAATTCTTACTGCCAAGGCACCACAGCGCCCACTAGCCTGGGCCATAAAGCCCAACATTGATTTGCCAATCTGAAATGAAGGGCTAGGTGCTACAGCACCTAGGAGCCAGGGCCGTAGCGCCCGTGTGTGTTAATTCATTTAAAAATGGATATCCCACTTCATTTAATAGATTCTAACATTTAAGTGAAGGAGAGAAAGCTTAGAAGAGAGGAAGAGATCAAGAGGAAGGCTGAAGGGAGTGATTTTAAAGAAGATTCATCCTTTGGAGTTCTTCAAAGAGTTTTCTCTTTATCTTTTTTCCATGCTCTTTGTATTCTGAAAATTTCATGGATTTGAATGTTGTATTGTATGATTTTTTTGATGTTAAAAGGATAAATCCCCTTGGTTGAGGGTGAACTCAATGCCTTGAATATGATTTTGTGATTAAATTCATTATAATGTTATCAACATGTCTTGAATTGTTGTTTATGTTCTTCTTCTTGATTTGTTCATGATTATTGCTTGGTTTTGTTTGGGTGGCTAACTAAATGAGCTAGGTAATCATCTAAAGCTAGGATAAAGGATTGAATATGTAATAGTTTGATTCTCTTATTCACAAGTAGCAATTTGTAGTGATTAGGAATGTCCAACTCCTTGTGAACTATGATGTAGAGCATAACATAGGTTTAATTCAAGCATTTGAGATTGTTACTTAGATTAACTTATCTTTCTCATCTTAAAGCTTTCATTGGATTAAATCTTGTTCATTGAATATGGAGTATGTATGGAGCATTCTTTTATTTATCGAATAACTAAGGAAAGATTGGGATAGCAAAGCTTATTGTTATCTACAGTTAGTAGTCAAGATAGAGAGTTGAGAACATTGTCATGTTTATAATCATAATGAGTGATTGTTTATGATCACTTACTGGTATACAATGGAGAAGATTGAATCCTCAACCATATTTCTCATCTTATTCTAATTTTCTTGTTATTTGTTGTGTTATTTGGCTATTTTTCTTGTATTTACTATCACCTTTATTTAAGTACCTTTGTTCTCACCAAAACACCCATTTACATTTCAAACATCGATTTATTAATTTCTTTGGTAATTAATCAACTAAACCCAATCCTCTCTGGGAAAACAACCCCTACTCTTACCATTATATTGTAAGGAGATATATTAGTGTGTTTCCTTCTTGGAAAGCAGTCAAATTGAGGCTTTGTTGCTGAGTTTTGAAGTTCTAATTGGGAACACATCAGTGTTGCTAGTAAAATTATAATTAAGGTCATGCCTTGATAAAGGCTTTGGTTACTATTCTAAACCTGATGGTGGTGTTCCTAAGCATTACAAAAATTTTGATCATTGTGTGTGCCAATTTTTCTCTCCACTGAGATTGTGTTGGCTAATTTTTTTTCTTGCTCTCAAATTGTAAGTAAAGGCAATTAATGCTAAGAAATGTCCTTGGCCAAGATTTTGGAGAAAATTTTCAAAAGAATTTCAATTGGTTGCATAAGTACAAAATGGGAATCTTGGAATGACTAATATAGTGTATGTATATGTATTTTTTTTTCATTTAGGGACACTAAAACCAAATCTTTGAAACTCAATTCAACTATGAGGGCTGGCCACTTGATTCATTCAAATTGAATTGTTTAAGCATGAACCTCAAGCTTTCAATCTAGTATGTGAGTGGAACTATCTATCTTTGGGTACAATATTTTTCTATATCTAGATGTAGGAATGTTCTCTACATTTTTAGATAGCTAATTTTAATTATATTATTGATGCCATCTTTATTTATAACATATACATGTTTATTGAATCCTCACAAGTTTTATATGGGCTAGGGTACTAAATCTGCCTCAATGCACAAACTTAGCATACATTGGATTTTATTTTAGAAATGTGTATCACTACTTTGGGAACTTCTTAAATCTGCCCTAGGTTTGATTTTCATATATGTTGGAATGTGTATTTGCTTATACACCAATAAAGTTTGACATACACTTGATGGTTCTCTTAAGAAAAGGTTAATATCTTTTTCATATAATAACTAAAATATTTGAAAGGACAAGAAATCCATTCTTACATAATTGTGTTTTCAATATCTCCTTAAGACAGATTCCATTGCTACTTCCATAGTAGAACCCTAGGTGCACCTAGTTTAACATGAGGGCCATGGACTACAATGGAGCCATAAGGTGGGCACATGGTACGAGCATATGAATTCTCCATCCGTGCAGCTCATTCTGGATGATGATCACAAGCATATGAGAGAGTTCCCTGTGAGAAGTAGTTGTGAATCCATCCTTCTTAGTACAAAAATTATATATGTTTATTGATATGTCACATAAATTGTAATCTTATAATTTAATGTCTTTAACTATTTTGGCGGTAAGAAAATGTGTTATGGAAGTTTACATAGCATGTTTAAAGTATTTGGTAATCTACTTATTTCTTAGTTTTATATGTCAATATGACTAAATTCATGATGTCACAAGGCTTGGGCATTGTCTGTGGGCATTTGTACAGTTTTGTGGTCTTTGGAAGTTGTCTCTCCCTTATTCCCATAATTTTCTGCAACTGAAACTTTCCTATGTTGGGATGAAATTACATGCCTTCTTAAGAATTTTACATGATGTACACAAATAAGGATTTATGTTTGTATATAGTGTTGTATAGAAATTTTGTACCCTATGATAGATCTTGTTCTGCTCACTAAGTCCTAGTGACTCACTCTTGTTATTTAATTTTTTTCAAATCTAGTAGTTGTTCCTTCTCCAGTCAATCCTTTAGTTTATCAAAGTCCTGCTACGTGAAAGTGGTAGGTTCCTTCGAGGAAAAAGTGATCTCAAGTATTATAAGTAGTTTGGAACTAGGATTTGCATTTTGAATATTATTCTTTTGCTTTGAGTTTAAATGTAGTGAATTATTGTTGTTTTGACCATGGAGGCCTATTGTACATACAGTCTTGATTGCATTTTTGTTGTATTGGGATATCACCAATTTCAGGGGAGAGTACCAAAAAAATTGAGTATTCTTAAATGATTCCCTAGGCTAGTCATTTTCCCTAAAACATATTCAAAATTTTCTTTTGGCATAAAAGAATAATTAATACAGCTTCAAAACTATCATAAAACATTTTCATATGATCCCATATATGTAGTCAAGATAAAAGCTTCAACTCACACTTAGAACACAAAATTGCCTAACAATTTAGATAAAAAGAGGTCTCAAAGTCCTCCTTCTTCCCTAGCTAGCCAAGATCCCTCTTTTTAGAAAGAATTTCTACAATTGAACACTTAATCAGAATAATTGCTTAGTTAAAGAGCTAACCCTTTGTTTAGTCTTGTAAATTTTAGCACAAGAAGAGCCCAAAGTGCTTCTCGGCTAAGTACAAGAACAGGGGAAATGATGAAATTTATAAAAGAGGATTTTGGAAACAGTCTCTAAAGGTATTTGCTAAATCTGTACCTGAGAACTTGTTGTTAATCGAGATGGAGAGAAACTAGCGGTAAGAAGGAAGAGCTTGAGAGAAAGGAAACCAATGGAGCAAGGAACATGAAGAACTCAATGGTTTGCTAAACTGCAACGAAATTTCATAAATCAAGACAATGATATTAAGGAAACCTAAATAAGATTAATTAAAAGATAAAAGAAATCTCCCTTTCAGTGACAAGAGAGACAAACGAAGGCTGTGAGCAAAATTTCTTAAAGCTTCTCATGCATTTTGAAGGTGCAAAAGAGGGGGTAGATTTCATTTATCCCCTTTCTTTTTTTATAAATTTTTTTTCACTTAATATAATATATATAAATAATGATAAAAAATTACTAAAATTACTTAAAGGTTGCTATCCCTAAATGAAGGCATTACAATTTATTTCCCCCTTCAAAAGAATTTGTCCACAAATTCAAAAGTAAGATTAAGGAAAGAATTGTTTACTTACCAAATAAGTAAAGTTATTTTTCTTGCATGAGAGGTTCTAGTTCCCATGTCATCTCTTCCTTCCCATGAGGCTCCCTTTACACCTTAACCGATGGATACTCTTTAGATCAAAGCTTTTTGACTTGCCGATCAATGATTACCACTAGTCGCTCTTCATATGCAAGTTGAAAATTTAGTTCTACCGGTATCTACAATAATATCTATGAATCATCTAGGATGTACTTCCTTAACATAGACACGTGAAACACGGGATGTACACCTGACAACGCTGGTGGTAAGTCCAATTTATATGCCACTGCTCCAATTCATTGAGTAATATGGAATAGACCAATGTATCTGGGTGTTAATTTACCCTTCCTACCAAACCGCGTTATTCCGTTCATTGGAGAGACCTTAAGGAATACCAGATCACCCACTTAAAATTCAAGCTCCCTTCACCTTTTATCTACACATATTTTTGCCAACTTTGAGCAGCTAACAATTTTTCCTTAATATTCTTCACCTTTTCTACTGCATCCATCACTAAATCGAGTCTAAGTAGTTTGGCCTCCCCCGTCTCAAACCAACCCAAAGGAGATCTACACTTTTGGCTATACAATACTTCAAGTGAGGCCATTTGAATACATGAATGATAACTATTATTATAAGCAAATTCAATGAGTGGCAAGTACTTCTCCCAACTGCCCTCAAATTCCAAAACACAAGCCCGCAACATATATTTTAATATTTGAATTATCCTTTCGAACTAACCATTGATCCGAGGGTGGAAGACAGTACTAAAATGTAATTGAAAACCTAATGCTTCCTAGAATGACTTCCAAAAATGAGTTGTGAATTGAGTACCTTGATTCGAAATAATGGACAAAGGTATACCATGCAAGGATACTACTCTATCAAAGTATAATTGAGCATATTCAGGGGCTGAATAAGTGGTCTTTATTGTAAGAAATGAGCACTCTTTTTAAGTCTATCTACAACCACCCAGATGGAGTCAAAGCTTTTAGGAATATTTGGCAATCCAGTGAAAAATTCCATATTGATTCTCTCCTACTTCTATTCTGGAATTAACAAATTCTGGTGCAACTCTGCAGGCCTTTGATGCTCTACTTTAACATGTTGATAGGTTAGACAATGAGAAACATGATCGGCTATATCTTTCTTATACCATCCCATGAATGCTGATTCTTCAAATCATGATACATTTTATTACTTCCCGGATGCATGGTATATGAAGATGAATGGGCATAATACATTGTTGCTTCCTTAACTCATCCCGTCTAGGTACCCATAATCGACCTTGATAGAATATAATTCCTCGCTTATCTATCTTTATCAAGATCCCACACTTAAGTAGCTTTAATTTAGTCTACCAAGGGGGACTGCATCTATATGCTAGCAATTAGCACACCTGACTCAGCTATCTACAACTCCACGCCACTATTTACCAGTCCCTGAAACTCATGAATCAAAGGTCTACGATTTACATCAATGTAAGTTAAACTACTACCAGACTTCCTACTGAGCGCGTCCGCCACCACATTTACCTTGCTCATAATAAAGAATAAAGCAATCATAATCTTCAATTAACTCCATCCGTCGGCATTGTCTCAAGTTTAAGTCCTTATGTTCAACAATATACTTCAAACTTTTATGACCTGAATAAATTTCACATGCTTTTACATAAAGGTAGTGTTACTAAATCTTCAAATCAAATACTACTGCCACCATTTCAATGCCATGGGTAGGCTAATTTTGCCCATGTTTTTTTAGTTACCTTGAGGTATAAGCTATCACCTTGCCTTTTTGCATCAAAACGCAACCCAAACCTATGCAGGATGCATCACAATAAATTACATATCCATAACCACTCTCTGGTAAAGCTAACACTAGAAAGGTAGTCAAATAATCCTTAAGTTTCTGAAAACTTTTTCACAATCAGTTGACCACTTAAATTGTACATTCTTTTTATGTTAACTTTGTCAAAGGAGCCGCAATGCATGAGAAATCCTTGATAAAATGATAGTAATATTCTACCAAACCCAAAAAACTATGAATCTATATCCTGCCAAACCCAAAAAGCTATGAATCTATGTTATCGAGGATGATCTAGGCTGACTTCTTCCACTTTCTTAGAATCCACCATATTGCCTTCCTAAAAAGTCACATGCCTCATAAAAGTAACCTAAGAAAGCCATAATTCATATTTTGAAAACTTGGCATACAACCTATGATCCCTAAGGGCTTGCAACACCATTCTCAGATGTTGTGCATGTTCCTCCTTATTTTTGGAATACACCAATATGTCGTCAATAAACACAATCATAAACCGATCTAGAAATAATCAAAACATTTTGTTCATGAGGTCTATGAAGGCTGCAAGGGCATTAGTTAGCCCAAAAGACATTACCAAAAATTCATACCGACCATATCTAGTGCTGAAAAGGAATATCTTCATTTCGTATTTAGAGCTAATGGTACCCTGAATGCAGATATATTTTAGAAAAACACTGAGCTCCTTAAAGTTTATCAAATAAATCATCTATTTGAGGTAAAGGATATTTATTCTTCATAATCACCTTATTTAACTTACAGTAATCAATACATAACCTCATAGATCCGTCCTTTTTTTTCACAAACAAAACCGGTGCCCCCATGGGGAAGTACTTGGGCATATGAACTCCTTATCTACCAATTCTTGCACTTGTACCTTTAACTCTTTTAACTCCATTGGTACCATTCTATAAGGAGGGAGTGAAATCAGGGTTGTCCTTGGTTCAATATCAATACAAAATTCAATTTTCCTATCTGGTGGATGTCCTAGTAATTATTTTAGGAAAACATCCAAAAATTCGTTCACCACAGGAACTTCTTCTAATTTTTGCACTGCACCCTCATTGTCATGTATATAAGCCAAGTAGGCTTTACACCCCTTCCTAATTAACTTATGTGCTCCCAAAACATAGATAATGTTAGTGGGAATATCACTTATATCCCTTTATACCACTACTAGTTCTCTATCAAGTAATAGGAATTTGATTGTCTTACCAAAACAATCCACCGAAGAATGATGGTATGAAAGCCAGTCCATTACCAGAATAATATCAAAGCCACACATATTCAAGACAACTAGATCCTGAGTAAAAAATATACTGCATACATCAATTATACAAGATTTTACTATTTCAACTGCAGTCAAAGTCTCCTTTAAGGGAGTAGAGATTATTAATACATAGCTTAACAATAGATACAAACTACTCAGATATAAATGAATGGGTTGCCATAGGGTCGAAGAATATGTATACAGGGAGGGAAAGAGTCAACTACTAAGGTACCTGAAACAACTACATTGGAATCCATCGCATCTTGCCTAGTCAGAGCAAAGGCTTGTGCCTGAGCTCCTGATCCGGAACCACGATCTCAACCCACAGTTCCCATGCCTGAACATCTAGAAATATTTTAACTAGATCCTTCTGATGCTACAAATGAAAGATGTACATCACTTGAGGTGACAGATGAACCATTACCTCTTTGAACTGCAAGCCTTTAGGAGTATTCTTTCTACATGTAAACTGGATTCCCACACCAGTAGAAATTTCAAGATCCCTTACAGCACAGTCCTACATGAGGCTTCCCACAATTATTACATGATGTAGAAGAATGAGATGTTGATGAGGCTGAGGGCTTATTTCCCTTAGTGGATTGATCACTCATGACAAGATTGGCCTTCAGGTTATCCCAAAATATGAGTGTTGGCACTATATGGTACTCTCTACAAGTGTTGGTGAAAACTGATTCTCTTCTTATTACTAACAAAACCCTTAACCTACTTTCTCACTTTATGCATGTTCTCTAACTCAGTTTCTTAATTGAACACTTGATCATATGTGCTATCATTAATGATAAGGATAACATTAAAGTAAACAGGTTGTACTCCCTTCACAAGCTACCTTACCCTTTCTTTTTCTATGGGGAGTATATATTGGGCAAATTATGATAAACGAATTGGATTGCATAATTGCATACTGACATCTGCTTGGTTTGTTTAAGGAGAAGAAATTCTTCAACCCGAGCCTGGCTTTCCCCATCAAGGAAGAATTACCACAAAAAATCTTCCTTGAAAGTATTCCAGGCATTCTAAAGCCTCTTCAATGGTTTTTTAGCCACCCACACATGATACCAATCAGCTACTACACCATCTAATTGAAACTCCAACATTTAGATAGCTAAAATTTCTAGGTAACCCAAGACTCTCCATAAGTGTTCAACTTGTTCAATAAACTGATGAGGATCTAGTACTGAGCCAACTCCAAAGAATCAAGGTGATTTTAGTTTCTAAGATTCCCAAAGGTAACCCTTAAATGCAGAATCTACCACAAGGTTAGCAAAGACAACAGGAACAGGAATAGTTGGAGTAGTTTCTAGATGAACTAGGGTAGTTGGAACAGCTGTTGATGCTGCTAAAGTAATGGCTACTTGAATCTAGTTCATTACTCCAACTAAGGTTCCTAAAGTTTGTTATAGATCTTGTGCCCACTGAGGGGCTCGAGTCTTAGGAAGAGAGGAAAAGTAAGGTGCATTACTTTCTATATCATCAATACGAGAAGTTCTAGGCCTATCTCGAACCTAAAATGATGCATCTGGCCTAGAGAAAGCCTGATTGAAGAGTTCAGTACGTGCTCTTCTCCTAGGAGGCATTACCTACAATAATGATACAAAGATTTTCACATAAAGAAAGCGGGGCTCAATTTGAAATTTAATTAGGTAACAATTAGTGGAGTGGCGATAAATGGGAAATACATAATCCTTATAAGTGATATGTGCTCCCATGTGCACCTATTACCAATTAGGTTTATGGTTTCCCAAAATTAGACATGTTGGAGACCTCTGTATGTCCTACCATATACCTAGGCCATGCTCTTATACCAACTTTATCACGCCCCAAATCAGGACATGTGACCAGCTTAGGGAACCACTTAGCAACCTATCAGCCTATCATATGACTCTATGCAACTTAAATCAAAAATAACTCAAATTAAATTAAACCAAGTCATAAAACAATTGCATAATGTCATAGGTTATAGATATGAAATCATCATGTCATTTTTACATAAAATTGGTTAGATTTTCCCCTAAAATGCAGATATTCTAGGGTACAACCCACAGCCAAAATGGGTGAATAAATCTACCACTTAGAATTCCATAGCCTCAATGACAAAAAAAAATAGAAGATAACATTAACTTCTAACCAAAACATTCAATTTTCACATGACATGACTAATACAAAATCACCCAATGCACTTCCTAGCCAACATGTCCAAATGCCTTCTCTAAACACTTTATCATTAACAAGAATGCCTACCACAGCTAATTGGCAGGCTCAATAGGATATGAATGCTTGAAAGATTTAGCACCTATTGCTTGATTTGAAAATAAATGGGAAAAGGGAATATCACAAAGACTTAGTGAGATGAAATCCTCTACCTATCCTACACATAGAGGCCACATGATAGCTACATAAATATAGAATTTTAAAAAAGAATTAGAATAAGCAAGATAGCTTTAGGATTTGGATTCGTAGCAAGGGACATATCATAAATTGAAAACCAATATCATATCATAAAGAGATAATTTTGAATGTTGTAATTAAAATTCTTTAAGAAAACACTTATCTCAAGCTTTTCAAATTATCTTAAATCACATATATGTACAATTAGAAATGAAGTCATAAAAATAATTTATCAATTTATATTTATATACACATATATATAAAACATAAAGATTTCAAAAAGTTAATAAATTTCAAATATAATGAGGAAATGGATCCAATAGTCATTCTCATAGGCAACTTTTTCTCATGAAACAATATATCACATACATCAGTAGTAATCTCACAAATGGAATAAATCACATGCTCATTCCAATGGCCTACCTTATGCCTCCCTAAATAGTCCATGGAGAAACCAATGCTAGGTGCACCTAGGGTTACTCTATGGAAGCGTTAAAGGATCCATCCAAAACTTCAAATGTCAATGAGTTTGTGTTTGCCATACCTTTACAACTAACTTAAGCATTCATTATTACAAATTTAAAATACTTTTTTTATGAGAAAGTATAATCAAAAATTATGTTTCAATCAGATCATAAAACTTTCAGAAGTTCACATAATTATAGTTTATCCCCAAGAACTCTAAAATCTACTTGCATGACACATTCTTATAAAAATCATATTTCTGGCACAAAAGGATAATTAATATAGCTTCAAGGCTAGTTTAAAACATATTTAGATTTTTCTTTTGGCATAACAGAATAATTAATATTGTTTTAAAACTATCGTAAAACATTTTCATATGATCCCATATATGTAGTCAAGGTAAAAGCTTCAACTTACACTTAGAACACAAAATCGCCCCAACAATTTGGATAAAAAGAGGTCTCAAGGTCCTCCTTCTTCCATAGCTAGCCAAGAACCCATTTTTCAGAAAGCATTTCTATAATTGAACACCTAATCAGAATAATTGCTTGGTTGGTTAAAAAGCTAACCTCTCGCTTAATCTGGTAAATTTTAGCACAAGAAGCACCCAAAGTGGTTCCCGGTTGAGTACAAGAATAAGAGAAAGGGTGAAATTTATAAAAGGGGATTTTGGAAATAGTCTTTAGAGGTATATGGTAAATATATACCTAAGAACTTGTTGTTAGCCATGATGGAGAGAAACTAGTGGTAAGAAGGAAGAGCTTGAGAGAAAGGAAAACAATGGAGCTAGGAACATGAAGAACTCGATGGTTTACTAAATTGCAGTGAAATTTCATGCATATGATGGAAATTAAAGGAAACCTGAATCAGATGAACTAAAAAATTAAAGAAATCTCCTTACCAATGACAAGAGAGATGAACAAAGGCTGGGAGCAAAATTTTTTGAAACTTCTCGGGCGTTCTAAAGGTGACGAGAGAAGGAGGTAGATTTCATTTATCCTTTTTTCTTTCTTTCTTTCTTTCTAAACCTTTTCTGTTTCATTTAATATAATATATATAAATAATGGTACAAAAAAATAATTACTGAAATTACTTAAAGGTCCCTATCCCCAAATAAAGGTATTACACTCTCCTTACATGTGGCCACTTTCAAACTTAGAAAATTTTCAATCCAAAACTGGCAACATAACTTTTTAGTAGGTTTTCTCTTGGGTGGGTATGACTTAAATACTTTTTAAACAATAGTCAAAATCAAATCATGACTTTTACATTTCATTTAAGACTCAATGTAACACAATGAAAGGTTTTCAAAATAAATAAAGTATGCATGCCACTTTCTCTAGACCCGACCATTCATTAGCTACATCATAGTCCATGCTAGTTTTAACCACAAGACCCTACCAAACAATTGGCAAGCCAGCTATATCCATAGGTAGCTCGTAAACTCCTGTTAACAATCAATACCTTAAAACAAGAAAAGAGAAGAGGTATA
>JASKGM010049699.1:6865-17156 GCA_034509205.1 Ceratonia siliqua
AATGCATTTCTTTTTTCTCTCTTAATAGAAGTAGCAACGAATCAAAAGCGTATATTTAAAGAAAATTTGAATATTGAATTCTCCCTTAATTAAAAATATTTAAAAATCACAATTCTTTTTTATTATTAAAAATCACAATTAATTGTGAGTAAAAGCCCTTTTGATCTGCCTTTTAACGAAGAAAAACTACTTTTTTTAAAATAAAAAAAAAGATGAAGTTGATGAAAAGGGCATTTAGATGGGCTTCTTTTCGGAAGTTTTTCTTTTTAAAAAAAATAGAACCACTTGTTATTCGTTTAGAAGTAAAGATTTATAATCTCTAAAGGCAAATGGAAGAGAAATAAATAATTTAGGGACAATAATACTTCTGACAAAATTTGCAAATTCCCATTCCACCGTTCATTTTGGATGCACCGGCAAGTGGAAAGCCTGCTCAGCCTCATCGGAGAAATACTTCACCTGAGTCGACAAGCACCGGTGAGTTGATCTAGGCTCGAGAAGCACTGGCGATTACAATCAATTGCTTCTGTTTACGGCGAGTTGATCTAAGCGCGAGAAGCACTGGTGACAATTGCAACTTGGACTTGGATGGCCCAGATTGTATTGCTGGGAGGAAATGGGAGGGGGGAGAAATCTGGAGTTTATTAAATTTTATTTTAAAATTAATGTTTGTAAAATTAAAATTTTAAATTTTAAAAATTTAATTTATAATTCTAAATTTAATTTTAATAAAAAATTAAGTTTTAAAATTTATAATAAAATATTTTTTATTCACATATAATATAAAAATATTTTTATATTTTTTTAATAATTTTATATGAAAATTATTTTTATATTTAAATATTTAATATCTTTTTTAATTAATATTTTTATATTATTAAACTTAAATATAAAATAATTATTTTTTTAAATTACGACTTTTACAAAAAAAAGTATGTGATAAAAACGTGTGAGAGGATTCGTTGTTATCTTATTAGTGGAATTTCGATTATTCACTGTCATAATCTTTTCAAAACAAATGTATTTTTTCTAAAATGTTAAAAAATATATCAAATCGTAATCGTCCATTTAAAAGCGAACGCGTAAACCGTCATGAGATCCGTATCCTGCAAAAACACAACCATCAAAAGGCGCCAATAGCTTCTTACCAATACTATCATTTTTCTCCGAAACCTAGCTGTCGATATTCCTCTGAATCTAATTTCAAAAAATTGGGAATTGCCTTGATCGGACGCTAACAAGAACTATTAATACTGAAAATTCTA
The DNA here is from genome assembly GCA_034509205.1 of Ceratonia siliqua. NCBI lineage: Eukaryota > Viridiplantae > Streptophyta > Magnoliopsida > Fabales > Fabaceae > Ceratonia > Ceratonia siliqua. The sequence continues at coordinate 8,131 of JASKGM010049699.1, forward strand.
GAAGCAGACGACCTTCCCTTTCTATGGTTGTCGCAGCTTGATTCTTTGTTCCTTCATTTCTGGAACCCACTGCTTCAATCCCAGGTGAGCGTTCTCGTTCGGTCACTGTTGTTTGTATTTGTGTGTGGTGAATGAAAAATGGGTTCCTGTTTTGTCAAAAATCTATTCGAGTTCATGTTTGTTGGGTGCAATTGTTTTAATTGCTTTCTGGTCTTCACGATCTGTCGCTGATACAATTTATTCTGGGGTATATCTGGTTGCTAGGTTGCATCTTTGGGCTTTCTTTGTTTAAAGTTAACTATGGCATCGAAACGCATCTTGAAGGAGCTCAAGGATTTACAGAAGGACCCTCCTACATCATGCAGTGCTGGTGACCTTTCTGATCCCCATTTGCTTTTTTTTTAAAGAGAAGAAAAATTAACGCTTTTAATTTCGATGGATGACAACTTTATCCTATAATTGGTCATTGCACTTCTTTCCTCTTCCCAACCAGAAAAAAATTGGTGCTTCATTTTCAGTTTTTTGTTTTAAAAAATAATTCTATGCAAATTTTGTGTATGACACTAGGTAGAAGTCTTAGATTATTGCTCTCTACTTATTGGTTTCTTGACTCTTTAGTTTCTGTCAACTAATTTTCCAATTTCCCCTTTTAATTTTGAAACCATTTTGGAATTAAATTTAATGATCTCGAGTAAATGGTGACCATTTGTTCATTATTAAGTATAATTAGACTTTAAGTTAGAGGAGTGGATAAGCAAAACAAAACCCATAACATGGCTTTCTCCTTCCCATATATTATTAGCAAAGTGTGGGTAAGACTTGTCTCAAGTCTCATCAGTTATTCAGAATGTAGCTGTAGTCAATTATCAAAAGACCATTAGGATAATTACTAGATTATTACTGCTAATACATGAGCAGTTATGGCTATTACACCACCATGTTTGGTTTATTCTGCTTCCAGTTTTCCTTGTAGCATGTTTAAAGCTATCGCAATGACTTATTAAGTCTATATTTGTCCCCTAATCAATTAGATGTCTTAGTTGTAACTTCTGTAGTTGGTTGTATGCAAGTAGCCATCATATGTCTTCTTTTAATAACTTCAAAAGTTAATATTATGTATATTAGGTCCTGTGGCTGAAGACATGTTTCATTGGCAAGCAACAATCATGGGACCTGCAGATAGCCCGTATGCTGGTGGTGTTTTCTTAGTCTCAATTCATTTTCCCCCTGACTATCCATTCAAGCCACCAAAGGTAATGTATCTTGCTTTGCTCATTACATTAGTTGCTTATTTTATTTGGTCCTCTTATATTGCAACTTGCAGTCACTTTTGAAATCTGTTCAATGGTTACTCAAATGTTTTGAAAGTGAATTTACATTTTTTTCACTTTGGGCATGTTCTCCTTGAAGTTGTATCTATGGACTAGTAACTTTACCTGAAAACATTTTGGGTCAAACTTCAAAGATGATGGCTAACAGAGATTTATTGTATTAAGTTTGATATGATATATCCTATTAATAGTACAATTCTAACACCGTTATTTTGTCCTAAGATTTCTTTTATAAAATTTATATTATAATTTTTTTTTATTTTGTGGAAATTATACAAGGGCGTGATGGCTTGGTGTTAAGCCCCCATACCTTTCCAGGGGAATGCGGGCTTTGAGCTGGGCCTTGGCAATGCACATACTTTTGGCAGCCTATCTGCATAGGATGTTTTTGTTAATTTTGCTACACTGTTTTGTGTAGAAAACTTTGTAGGATGGTCAGTGGTTCTGCCTATTCATGGTTTTGGCTGGTGCAGGAACCAAAGGAAGAATCACTTGGTCTGAATTTTAGGAGTGCCCGCTATTTCTTCTGTTTCTTGTCTTTTATTTTTTAGTTGGGGATGTGGAGGGAGAAAGGACGTATAAATGAGGAAATTCCATGGTAAAATAGTCTTTTATGTTCATTGGGGAAGAAATTTGTATCGCTAACGTGCAAGAAGCTGACCACCATAAAAGTGATATAGCTGGTTGGGTGGGAGGTAGGAAGAATAATGAACAAAAACATAGTTATCTCGTGTTCAAATGTGTGGTGTCTAGCTTTTAACAAAACTAAGGAGGATTTCTGAGTCACAATAATTTCAAGGTATAATTACCTTTAAGTAGAAATTCATCAATTCCATTTGTACATTTGTGTTTAAACAATTTCAAATCTTATACTTGCTCTTATAGCTGACCTTTAATGTGGACTTTAGCCAGACTTCTATACATGCTTTTCTCTGTTCACTTCCTCGTTTTCTCTCTTTCCTTTACTTCTATGCATTTCACTGTTGACACTATTAGGGGAATGTGGGGGAAAAAAAAATAGGAGTTGCACAAAGAAAAGACCAAGAAAAAACCCTAATATTAATTTTTTTTCTTCAAATTTATGTTTACTGGCCGCAAGTCATCAAGAGGATGACGATTCATGGCTAATAACTTTTTTAAATGTTAAATATGATTCGTCATCCTTCTTGACAACTCATGTGCAACAATTTATTTATTTATTCTCAGTTTTTACTTTTCATTTTTAAATTTTAAATTTTAAATGTTTGCTTTTTATATTTTATTTATTTTTTAAAAATTTAATTCTTATATTAGCAATATTTTAAAAATTATATGGTAGTTGATTTAAAATTGGATAATTTATTATATCATATATCATTTGTTACAGTAAATATTATATATAATCTTTATAATAATATGATTATATATTATATATTATAATAATAAAAAAGTATTAATTATATCTTATTAACTAAATTGATTTATATTAAATAGCTAAATAAAATATGAAATATAAATTCAAAGGAATAAAAAGAAAACAAAAAAGTTACAAATTGTAATTTTTTGGTTGAGTGTTGCACGAGTTGTCATACCCATTGATGACTCATGTGCAACAATATCTTTTTCTTTTTTATTTCTATAATCGTTTAACCTTAACAATAGAAAGTAGATAAACTTTAAAAAAAAGATAATTCTATTGAGGTGTTTTCACCTTTTAGAGATGTATTGTAAAGTTGTGCCTTATGAGATTTAGTTTCTCTCTTTTGCTTTAAATTATTCCAAAAACATATCTCATAAAGTCATAATGGGAGGAAAATGAAGTCTTACAAGAAAACATTATAGAATATAGTATCTCTAAAGACACGGTACGATAATTTCTCATAATAAAATATAAAATTAAAAATTTGAAGTTTAAAAATGAAAAGCGAAAAATAACTAGCACGAGTTGTGAAGAGGGATGACAACTCATGTGACAAATGTTAGCTAAATTATATAATATTTATTTTAACATATATATAATATGATATATTATCTAATTTTAAAATAACTACTGTATAATTTTATAAAATATTAATAATACAAAATAGATAAAGTTTTAAAAAGTAAATAAAATATAAAAAGCAAAATTCAAGTTTAAAAATGAAAGTAAAAAATAATAATGAATAAATTGTTGTACATGAGTTGTCAAGAGGGATGACGACTCATGTAGAACTTTTAAAATAGTTATTATCCGAGAGTCATCATTTCTCTTGATGAGTCCGGCTAGTAAATATAAATTTGAAAAGTTGGTCCATGTGGACCAAAAAAGTCCTGCTGCTAGAAGTAGCAGATTTTGGGCAATAGTTTGTGTGATAGTTTAAAAGCTTTTTTTTCTGTGGAAAACTTGTATTTACACATTTACAGCTATTTAGGAGCTGTTGGGGTTGTTGGTATTTGCATTTATCCCCTGTAATTAGTGATTAGGATACCCTGTAATTAGTTATTAGTATCTTGATTATTTCCTATAATTAGCATTGACTTCATAGCTTATTTTTAGGAATAATTTCAATAGTGTAATTATGTCTCTGGGTGTATATATTCACCCTTCTAATTGTAAAGAATACAACATAATAGAATTCTCCTTTACCACATGGTATTAGAGCCACCATTCCCATTCTGAAACACTGTTGGCCTTCATTGCCCTTTTTCGTTTCTGAGTGTTCAAAGAGTTGGTGGTTCTAATCCTGAGATGTGGGTAGTAGGTACCGTAACCACTTCGGCGGTATCATCGAAGTCTTAGCCGTCGTTTGACACGTTGCCACGCACCACCACAAATACGCTACTCACGGTCTATGCGCCGGTGCGTGAGAGCTCCGGTCACCATCAAACCTGCCCAAAAACCGGCCACTATCCATTTTCGACTATACCTGACTACCAGATCTTTGCCTTTCTTGCCTAAACTCCTTGGCCTTCATTGCCAACCCTTCTGAGGCCCCATTTCCTGAAGCCCATTTCCTTTTCTTAGGCCTTCATAGCCATTTCTTTGCCCTTTAATTACTACTTTGAACCTAATGTCAGTAATTGCCTCAACCAACCAAATAGAAACCATGGCCTCTTCTTTAACAAAAGAAAATCAGCCCAAACAAAACCTAAATAACCTCCAGAGTATCCATTCTTCCATCGCCTAAATGGCAAAAATTACCTTAAGTGGTCACAGTTGGTTAAAACACCGTTGAAAGGAGAAGGGAAGTTTAGTCACTTATTGGGAACTGGTCCAAAAAAGGGTACTCTGGGATTTGCAGCTTGGGATGAAGAAGATGCCTTAATCATGTCATGACTCTAGAATTCTATACAGTCTGACATCAGTGATACTTACATGTTCCTTGCCACAGTACAAAACATTTGGGAAGTTGTTCATTAGACTTACTCCAGAGTCAAGGATGCTACACAAATATATGATCTTAAGGTGAGGACTAGGTCCACTAAATAGGGGGTAAAGATGTCACTGAATACGCTAATACCTTGAAAGGTTTATTGCAAGAATTAGATTTGTATCAAGTGATTAATTTAAAATGTCATGATTGTGCTACTGTTGTGAAAAAAATTCTTGAAAAAGATATGGTGTATGTCTTTTTGGTTGGGTTGGATTCTGAGTTTGATCAAGTGTGAGTCCAAATCCTCGAAAATGATGAAGTTTCTTCCATAAACGAGGCTATCTCTATCATTCGGGTTAAGGAGAGTCACAGGAATGTAATGCTGGGACCCCAAGCTATAGAAGCATCATCATTTGCCTCCACACAAAGTCAGAAGAAAGTTGACCAACCAGCAATCCTAATCTCTACCATTGATCATACTTCACAAACAGCAGACCAAAGGAAGACAAAATGGGGCAAAGGACAGAACTGAGACAACAAGGATTATTTGTAATGTACTTACTGCATGAAACCTCGACACACTAAAGACCGGTGCTGGAAGCTTCGTGGAAAACCAAATAGCCGCTAACTTGGGAAGGGATAGAATCAAGGGCAAGCACACATGGCAGCCCAAGATTGTTCAGAAAATATATAGAAGTCAGGAAGTCTTAATAGTGCAAAGTTAGAAAAATTGAGAGGTTTGTTGGGTACTCTTGAAAAATCTTCTAGAACTTGCTGATTGGCTTCCTCAAGTAATAACAATTTCCTTCGATATAATGTCTCATTAGAATCTCCTGATAGTACACTCTTAAACTTATGGGTCATAGACTCTAGGGCTACTAACTACATAACTAATTCTTTACACAAATTTAGCACCTATACACCTTGTCCCAACAATAGAAAAATCACTATGGCTACTGGCTCATGTGCAACTATAGCAGGCATAGAAGATATTAAAATTACTCCTGCATTTGTTCTGAAGAATGTTCTCTATGTCCCGAAATTGTCAATAACCTCGTGTTCATCCAAAAGCTTACCAAAGATATGAATTGTCATGTTATTTTTTACCTGACATTATGAATTTCAAGATCCAAGTTTGGGGAGGAAGATTGGACTTGCTAAGAAAAATGAGGGACTTTACTACTTGGAGTCAGCATTTCATTATTCTATTGTCAATATAAGTCCTATTGTGTCTTTTATCTGCTTCCAATAAAGATGTCATTTGGCGTTATCATTTTTGTTGGGGTCATCCATAATTTACAACCCTCAAAACTATATTTCCTTCTTTGTTTCAAGGAGTTTATATGAGTAGTTTACATTATGATGTATGTGAATATGTCAAACATGCACATGTTTCTTTTCCTATCGTTAATAAAAGAACTACTGCTCCTTTTCAATTGATTCAGTGATATCTGGGGTCCCTCTCCTATTCCCAATATATCTGGTTCAAGGTGGTTTATTTCCTTTATTAATGATCGTACAAGAATAACCTGGTTATTTTTGCTAAAACATAAGTCTGATGTGGGTCATATCCTACCCTACTCTTTCTTCATGCTACACAATCAGTCTAGTACAAAAATCAAGAGATATCGATATGATAATGCAAAAGACTACTTCAATCAAATTCTATCCTCCTATTTCAAAAAATAGGATATCATTCATCAGTCATCCTGTGTCAATATCTCTTAACAAAACGAGGTAGCAGAGAGGAATAAGGGACATCTCTTAAACACTACTAAGAGCCTTTATCTTTCACCAAAATGTACTAAAATCCTATTGGGGGAAGTTGTTCTCACATTGCCTATATGATCAATTGGTTGTCATCTTGTGTACTTGATTCTAAAAGTCCAAAGGAGTTTCTCTCTCAATTCTATCTTGACGTTCGATCCGCCAACAATTTGACTCCTAGAATATTTGGCTTTACTTTATATGCCCATGTCCATAGTTCACCAAAGAGGGAAACTTGAGCCTCATGCCATTGAATGCATCTTTATAGGATATTCTCACACAACGGGGATATAAATGCTATCATCCTCCATCCAAAAAGATCCATATCTCTGTTGACAGAAAACCTTATTATTCTCAACCTTATCTTTAGGGGAGTCAGTTTGTGTTAAAGGTAAGTAACGCAGGGACGGGGGGAAATAGGATGGAAGTCCAGATAAAGGTTCAGATAGAGAGAAAGGCGAGAGAGATGAAGAATTAGGGTTCTTCGCCAGAGAGAAATCTCCAATGCTTCAATAAACATAAGTCAAAAGATACCCCTACAGTCAAGCTAGAGAGAACAAATACAAGAGAAAATCCCGTGATAACCACATGACCAACTAAATATACAAATAAACGCAACAGGGAAAATAAGACAGATTTGAACTAAACCTAAAAAAGGGCACGTGCTAGTCACAAGCACACTAAAACAGCAAATTAAACACATATAGGAAGGAAAAACCAGCTGTCAGAGCCAAGAGATGCTCCTGCGTCAGTCTCCCCCTCTCAACACTGTGCTACAAGCTGGAGAGAAAACACAGCAGGCTTCCTTAATGTTGTTCCACATCTCACACCAATGTTCCACATAAATCACAGATGTCAAATAGGATCCACAATTAGTCGCTGACTTCACAATGAGAAGGTAATCAATGGGAAGCCAATACTCTCTGTCCCATGAGGCTGCTGACTTTGTCAATGCACTTGACATGACTGCAGAGTATATTGCCTTTGCAGGGGTTGATGGGAGTTGGGAGCCATAACTTGAGGTCTTCGAGTACTTGGAATTTTCTATCTTTGATGGCACAAAAGAAGATCCTTTAATTTCACTAGCTTGAAACCACTTCTCTGACTTTGTCATTTGATCTGTTAATTTGACAACACACTTTGGACTGATTGGAGCAAGGCCTGTAAAATAACCAACAATCTTCTTCACAAATCTATTCAAATAAGCCTTCTGCAGCTCAATCCCAACCAACGGCAAGTCATCAACAAATTTGAATTGAACTTCTACACCAGAGTCATGTTCAAACAGGTCCTTAGACAATAATTCCATACAGATAACAGGTGACTCATTGTTGACCTGGACAAATGGAGTCCACCTTGCACATCTCTGCAACTTCAACTTCAGTTGATGGGTGTTATTTTATAGTAGCAACCTCCATCCTAAACTGTTTCTCACCCTGCTTAATGTCTGCAAGTTGTATTACTTGCTTAATGTCTTCAAGTTGTATTACTGCAATAACAGATTTGTTATTAAGTGTTTCTTGCTTTGGTTTGACAAATGAATGTAAGCCTATCCAAACAGAGATCTCTCTTTGGCAGTCAATCAATTAAACATCTTTAGCAAACAAGTCCTCTTGTGTGAGGTTGTTGATCTCGTTCACCTTACTGGTCTTATCATCACCACAAGTTGCTACGCATAGTTGCTTATTCGGGTGGGAAATTGCTAGACCATCTACTCCACCAACATGAGCATCATTATCCAGGTGTTGCCGAACAACATCCTCATCATGATAATAGTATATCTGAAAAATGTGCTTGGAGTAAGCAACTCTTAACAGTGCACTATCAATAAAAGCAATTGGCTTGTAACCAGGCCACCCAACTATTCTGTTGATCATGTTGCAGTTTGCTTGTATTTCAGCCTGTATGTCCTCAAGAAAATCAGGTTCTATAAATAGTTGACCAGCAAGTATAATCCCAACATTTATAAACGTTAAAATGCTTTTCCAACCTGTGGGGATCTCATAAAAGGGGACTGGAACAGTGACAGAAAAATCTCTAGAACGTTCTGGCAAATTAACCTTCACAAAGAGAGTGTTAATAACCAACTCATTCCTAGGTGAACCAAAAGAGATATTAAGGAGGCGTTTTTCATTGAATTCAAATAAAAATGCTTTAAGTGGCAACCCATATCCAATGGTAAAAGGAATTTTCCAGTCATCCTATAAATTAGAAATGGAAATGTTGCCAATGTCACCTTGCAAAACTCTAGGATTTTGAATCTGGTAGTCATCACTTGACTCGGCATTTGTTTTATCCAACATAGGGTTCCAACGTTCATTACTCTCCTTACTCGCAGCAAACATAGGTTTGTCCGGTGGTTCACATGGGATCCACTCTTCACAACAACAGGAACCCACTTGTCTTTTATTTCTTCACTAAAACTTGTTGTAATATGTCAACAACGTCATCCACCAAATTAGAATTTTCCAGCCTTTGTACCTCAGCATAGCATTTTGGCATTGGTTTCCCTTCATCCTTTAATTTCTCTATCTTCTTTTGCGCTTCATGTTTCTCGGACGCAGCAGGGAACGTCACTTCACTGCCTCGGCCATGG
>JASKGM010049720.1:0-20279 GCA_034509205.1 Ceratonia siliqua
TATGTCAGCTGAACAAAATAAACACTACAAAAGCCTATTTATGAGGGTTAATTTGTGTATAAATATCATGTTTATCAGTAGGCACTTACATGGTAAGGCAGGTCTAGTTATTTATTTTTTCCATTTTTGTCCATTATTATTTTATTAAAAAATGGGGGTAATTTCAAATAAATTAAAATCATTAAGCACAAACAATTTAGGGTAACCATCCTTAGGGATGGACTTTGTAGGGTGCTTAACACCTTCCCTACACGTAATTAGACTCCTGAACCCTTCCTCTGGTTCCGAGGACCAGTTTTCCTTTTTTTCAAAGGATCCCAATTATCCTTCTACTTAATTGGTGGCGACTCCCATTTTCTCTGCGTTTTTCCTCACGCGCCCCAAAGTCTTAAAATGATGGATTTTCACCGACCTTCACGTTGTGACAATATTATTCAATATAATTTATAGTTTTCATAATTAAAGATGTTGTGGCTACTCTTTAATAATCAAATGCATACTAACCAAATGACATCAACAGTGTATATATATTAAGGCATAAAGGGATTGAAACAAAAATTTCAACATTAATTTTACATACTATAGTCCTAATGCCACCTTGTTGTAAACCTTCCAGTTCATAGGCAGAGGCTTCAAAGGAACAAACATATACTAAGTTGGTTCCCTTTTTATGCTTTTTTATATGCATGATTTTTTTTTAATTCATTTAAACATGAACCAGCACAATATAGTCAAAACATAAGGAACTAATACTTTGAAAATCTCAACAGGGATAGTAACATTATTTGTAGCGAGGCAAAGGAAAACTAAAGTTTTGATACCACATGTAAATCTAAAAATCTCCTGTGTTTTCTAGAGAGCATGATATTATTGATCATTTCATAAGGTAAATATACAAAGTTAGGCTTCTATGTCAAAGCCTTAAGTACTTTACTATCAAGTGAAAATAATAAATAATGAAGGACCTATACAGGCAAATGCACAAAGGACAAAAGAGATACTGAGCTAAAAGAAGCAAGGATTCAAAGTAATATTCTGAGAAAGACTTGTAACAGTAGGGATGCACTAAAAAGGTATTATGAACATAAGACAATGCAGCAGCAAAGAGAACACAGTAGCAACAATAGTATTTTGACCAAATGTGTATACTTCATCATTCCCCCTCAAGTTGGAGAGTGGAGGATAATCACTCCCAACTTGGCTACTAGGGAGCCAAAGCATTCCACTCTTGGGGTTTTGGTGAAAATGTTAGCGAGTTGTGCTAGATAGGTGCACAATTTATCATGTTTTTATAGTGAATTCTCTTGCATTCACTTGCTTTGTTCTTGGGTTTCTTATGTTATTAGCTTTGTTTTATGTTTTGTAGGTGTTTTCAAGGTGGAAATCAATTATGAGATGAAGTGATTGAAGTTAGACAAGCTTTGAAACAAATTAAAAGCAAGTATAAGTGCAAATGAGCTCAAAAGCCTAGCTGCCTAGAAAATTGCCACTCCTAGGGCTGGGCACTTAGGCAACTACATGCCAAAGCCTAAGGGCTTGTGGGATATTTTTCCCCAAATTTACAAAAGGGCTGGGCACCTAGGCATCCAAACACCAAAACCTAGGCACTTGCATGCGTCTTTTGCTTTAAAAATGCATTTCTCACTTCAGAAACAAAGGCTTGGCCTGAGAAAAACCAGAGAGAAACCATAGAGGAGGAGAGGAGAAGTGAGGAGAGCTTTAAGAGGTGGATTCGGCGAAGATTGATCCAAGTGGAGATCTTCAAGGAGTTTTATCTTTCTCTTTTCCCTTTTTCCTTGTATGTTCTTGTGTTCATAATGGATTTGGATTGTATTTTTGTTGATTTTTCGATGATGGTTGGCTAAATTTCTTAGTTGAGAGTGAACTCAATGCTTTGGGCACACTTTGTGATTATATCTATTGATAATGTTCTCCAACTATTCTTGAATAATTGTTTATGTTCTTTACTTGATTTGTTCATGATTATTGCTTGGTTTTGTTTGGGAGGCCTACTAAATAAGCTAAGTAATCTTTTAATGCTAGAATATGGAATTTGAATACGTAATCGTTTGATTCTCTTATTCATGATAGCAATTTGTGGTTGTGGGGATGTCTATATCTTGATAACTATAGAGTGAAGCATACCATAGGTTAAATAATCCAAGCATTTGAGATTGTTACTCAGATTAACGTATCTTTCTCATCTTAATGCTTTCATTGAACTAAATATAGAGAGCTTGTTCTAGGTTGCTCATTGAATAGGAAGTAAGTATAGAGCATTCTTCTATTTATCGACAAATTAAGGAAAGATTGGAGTAGCAGTACTCCTGCTATCTACAATTAGTAGTTAAGATAGGAAGTTGAGTCCACTGTCAAGTTTATGATTATAATGAGTGATTACATATGATCACTTGTCATTGTCCAATGGTAAAGGGTGAACCCTTAGCCAAGTCTCTCACCTTATTCTTATTTTTGGTTGTTTATTTTATTTCTTATTTTATCTTTGGTTTTCTTGTTTTCAAAGCCCCTTTTCTTTATTAGCTATCAATTACTTAAGAGAGGAAGCATACAAAAAAGCAAAATAGTGAATGATTCTGATAAGGGGGAAGCAGCGTGAAAATGAGATGAAGGGTAAAAATTTTGATATGAGGAGGCCAACATAAGCCTCAGATCCTGTTTGTAATTAAAAAATTGTTAAGGTAGCCAAAATTTGCATCAGATACCGCCTCCAAATTTAATAAAATTAGAGGTGGTCAAAATCCGCCTCTATTTTTCCCTCAATTGGAAAAAAATAAAAAAAAAATTTACCTTTATCAGAATCCATATCCTCAAAGCTGGCATTTGAAGCGGATAAAATTCAGGTGGAAATGTTCTGTGTCAAATTTTATCTCAATCTTTTTTCAAGCATTTTTGCATAATTATTTTGTTTTAAAAAAATTCGATTTCTACTACTAAATTCTATCTCAAATTAACTTTTTTTTTTTTTTTGTATCAGGACAAAAGGAAAATAAAATATGTATAAAGCCAAATTTAACCTAGGATGATAACCTAGGGCCTAAGTACCTTCAGGCAATGATCAAAGTTCACATAATTCAACGATAGAAAACCTTGGCGAGTTGTTGTCTTTTAAAATTTTTGTGAAAAGTAAAAGTAAAATGACTAGAAATTAGTCTATATGTTTTTTTTCCTAAATTAGTTAACTTTAATTTTTACACTCTTCAAACTTTCCAATTTTTTTTTTTGGAATTTTTTTGATTAATTGATAAACAAAATAATCTTTTTGTATTTTTGAAATTTTGATTTATTTGGAGAAACAAAATGAATCTTTTTGTATTTTTGAAACATGATTTTATTTGGAATGAGATAAAATCTCTTCTTGAAAATTTTTGAAAACACAAAGTCTCGTTTCTTTTTTTACTTGTTAGAAAGATATATTCTTTTTCTGATATTTTTAAAAAAGACAAACTTCTCCTTATTATTTTGGAAAGAAAAAATTCATTGTTTTGTGATTTGTGAAAATTTTGAAATTATTTTAACTCAAAATGTTCTCCCTTTCACTTTTTTTCTTAAAAAAAGAAGAAAATTATTTTACCACTTTTTAGATTTTCTATTTTTGTGATTTTTGAAATTTTGGTAAAAGAACATTCTCCTCCTTTCATTGTAGAATTTGACAATAGGAAATGGAAAGATACACAACTCTTTTTGAAAATTTGAAACTGATGACAAGAAATCAGAATTAAAACTTTTTTAAAAATTTTGGAAACTGATTAAAATTAAAGGAAATTCAATTAAAATATTTTGGTGTTTTTTAGAAAACTTGAAAAGTAATAAAATAAGTCCTTGAAACCATAAATTAGTAATGGATCAGGGCATTGGAGCCCAACATTATCAATGTGACTAGCTAGTGCAAGGGTCTAAGGAGACCTTAAATTCATCTCATGGCTCACCAATTGACCTTCTTATGTGCCTAGGGAGACCTGAAAATAATTTCACAGCAACTCGAAATAAATCTCAAGCAAAGAAAGGATAAAACCCAATTGTAATATCTTTGGTTACTGAAACTAAAAGATAAATGTACCAAGAGGGGGTGAATTGGTACTTGTTAAGACTTAGATATTTAAAACAAAATGTGATTCCATTGAAACACAATGAATGATTTCGAGAAAATTGATAATAGTGTAGTGATGCTCGCAATAATCCAAAGGTGAGTGACTTAGTGTTTGTGAAGCACTAATGTCGTAAGATGAAGTTCAAGTTATCTGTTAATTAAAAACTTATCAGTTTCCTGAAGGAATTTTAGTTAGCTAGCAATGTAGAGTAAAGTTAAACTTAGTGCATAAAACAAACAAAAATAAGAAGAGATGAGGGAGAAAACAAGACATATAATTTATCTCGGTTCAGTCCCTAATGAATGAGGTATACATCTAGTCCTTTTGACTCCCAAGGGATTTTTCACTACTAAACAACAAACTACATAGCTAGTTTTCCCTTGCTCACTAGCAATGAATGGTTTCTTCGCTCACCGCAAACAATTTGGTTTTGATGCATTCACCAACAACGTTTACACAATGGTTTTCATTCGCTTACCACCATTGATCATACAATTGATTTTACTCTCTCACCACCAACAATCACACAATGGAATATTAACAAAGATATTAAACTCTCTCAATAGAGTGGGTATTCACAAGTCTATGCTCACACTAGTTTCCCTCAAAGAATGACCCCTATGGCATAAAAACTAGATAAGAGAATGTACAGATTAAAGATCACATAGTTTTCTTGTTATCTTTTCTTCCTTCTTTCATAGTTGACTCCCCTATTTTAAAACCTGACATTCATGTCATTAGAGAAGCGTCTTCAATCAGGGGCTTTTCCTTCCATGATATTTGTCTCTTGTGATTTCATGGTTGATGGTCAAGGACTTACACTTTCGCCAAAGAACTCAGATCTCCTTTCTTGTTTCTCCCTTTTTCATGCAATGGGCAAGTATGACTTGTTTGTGGCTTTAATCATGGAATTTCTCATTTTGATTACAATCCCGAGCTCTAGATTCAAAATTTTCTTTTGATCTTGTTTCTCCCTTCATCGAATTAGCTTGGGCATCTTTCTTTTCCAGGTTGCAGCGTTCTTTCCTTTGTTCTTGGAAATTTTCCTTTTCTATCTCTGATGAGCCCAAATGTAGATAGCATTATTTTTCCTTCTTTTTTTTTATGTCTTGGTTTCTTCTCTTCAGAGTTGACTTGGTCTTTTGGTTAAGTACAGGCTATAACATGTTTTATTTGTCTTTTCCTTTGTTTTCTCCTTGATTCACTCAACGGTTCTTTTCCTTTCTTGACCCTTACAGTTGACATATTTACCTTGTTACAAATATGGCAATAAATATGAGTAGTAAATGTGCCTTTAACTATTCAGCCATTCTATATTAGTCATGATTTCCTTCCTTTCTTGCCTTGTGAGATATATGCCTTAAATAGCTCAAGTTGTTGACTTTCCATATAGGTGATATCCTCCAATGTTGTAAGATATTTTATTTTGTAATTCAAATATATGTATTATGAGAAAATCCCATTAGTAGCATCAATTTGAGTAAATCAACCACTGACCACATTTGAAATTTGAATATGAATATCTAAGGAAATTTTTAGCCTTAAAACTATTAAAAACTTGTTGTGCCTAAACTTTGACTCAAAATAATGAACCAAAAATTCATAATAGTGTTACCAAGAAGTATATAGGTGTTGTAGTATCTAACAGGGTCGAATCCATAGGGATTGACTTATATGATAAAACAAACTAAATTTAAACAATGAAAGTAAATTTTTAAAAGGAACTTGCAATCAAATAGGGGAGGAAATTAATGAGGTGAAGATTTTTAAGTAACCAAATGCAACTAAAATGATAAAATAAATTAATATGGAGAATGACTATGGTTTCACAGATCTATTTAATAATTTAGAATATTTTCACTGATAATTTACTTCTATTAAACTCGAATAATGATACTGTCTAATTGGACGAATTAGCAATTATGGCAAAGAAAATCAATCACTAAAGATTAAGCTTGAACAATTTATAGTTAAAATATTCACAAACTAATTTGAAATATCACAAGAATTTTTCAAGCATCCAATGTATTTGAAAATCACAATGAATTAAGACAAATATATAGATAATTAAAATATCTAATAATAAAACCATTCAATTAATCAAACTCACAATATAAACACTATTGTTGACCCAAAACAATATCTAAATCATTAGACTTTACCTCTAACCTTAGTATGAAAATTTAGCCAACCATGTTCATAACAAGAGCTATAGAAATCCAAGAAACATTCTTCATAATAAAACTAAAATAAAGCATAAAACCCAGCACTTAAAAACGCCCTTTACAGGAGAACAAAAAGTGTAGAGAAGAGAAACTCCCCTCAAGTTGCATTGCTGTTGCTACACAACAGTTCCTTCCAATTACCCAAGACATCTTCTCCCTCAAGGGTATCGTTGCTGCCCTTTTCTTTGCATCTAGTCCCCCCTTAATGGTCTTTGTTTCCTTTCTTTGTTCCTATTGAATTGTTCTCAATCTTCTTTCATTTATTTCCTTTTTTGTTTCCTGATGGTCTCCTCTCCACTTGGCATTTTATTTCTTTTCTTTTATTCTCCTTGCAGTTTCCTATTCTCATCAATTAATTTATTCCTAAACAAGATTAACAAAATAAATAAATAATCTAATAAATAACAAAAGTAAACATGAACTAACTGAAAATTAAGAAAGAAAGTATGACAAAATAAGTATAAAAAATTAACCACATCAATTTCCCAAAATGGTTATTAGATTGTTATCATCAAAATTCCAAATCCTTCATTAATGAAACCTTCAGAATAATAGAAACTTCTGCTATCTCCCACAACGTCAATCCTCCAAATACTCAATAAGGTCTATTCATGGAAATTACAAAAAGAAGAAATTAATATTATAATCTTGGGAACCAAACTCAAAATGAGATTAAACCTACAAAGACCATGTCAATGGTAATTGAATGCAAAGCATCAAGCATAACAAAAGGAGTCTCAAGTAGTCAACAGAATATTTCCATACCATAGAAGATGAATTGATAATACAACATAAGTGGCTGTATGTCAAAACATGTATAACATTAGGGTTTTAAGCATAGTTTTCAAAAACATGATCTTTCATATGTTGATATTTCAAAGGTTGATGGGAAATGAATAGAGAAGGGTAAAGAGATTCCCCCCTATATGATATAGTCGAAGCTTTCCTTTTCAACTTGTCATAGTACTATTTTTGTTCCTTTGGGAACCCTTTTATGTAGCTCTTCACATGAACCTTATTTCTCAAGACACTTTAAGAGAGATGCAAGATATTTTGTATATACTCATCTCCACAATATATCTTGTCCCACATAATAGAATCAGATGGAGCATATACAAACCTTCAAGATCAAGTAATAGTTGGATAAAGAATTCATGTATCTTAAGACCTTTTATCTTCTTTGAAAGTGATTTCAGCCATAGACATATCACAAAGTAGGCCCAAAGTGGAAGCATGATATCACAATGAGCTTAAATTAATAGACAACCAGAACATGGCACATAGAGGGCAATAATAAAATTCAAGTCAATGATAATTTCAATAAGCTTTCCTTTAGCATCAAGAGATTGTCCATTTATTTTTCTCCAACTTTGAGCATTATTGAATTCAAAAATCATGAGATTGAAAGCATAATGTATAGAAATGAATGGAATAAGCATGGAACTATGTTTGATCGTATTGTGGGTAGTCCAATTTTAGGAATATTGGAAAATTCTTAGCTGGTTAGTTATAAGAAAATTAATTAATTTTATAGTTGGAATCTTAATTTACGCATAAGCTATTTCTATAGGAACCATCTTTGTGGACATGCGAGCAAAGTGTAAAGATTTTATATTAGCTATTCCTCGACTTCTTGTTTCTAAGAGATAAAATAACAATGTTGGTTGCAGTATGATGTGCTAGTTTTGGAAACTAACAAGGTGAGTGGAATTCTTCTACCCTTGGATACATGTGTTTTTCTCTATAAGCTATATTTATTTCAATTAAGATAATTATCTATGCTTCTCAATATTTACGCTCTTTAATATCTGAAAGTAGCATTGATATAAACCTTCTATCGTACTGGTTTACAAGGAGATTAATGAGATGTTTCTGATTTGTAATTATCCTTTCTGTATATTTTAGATTCACAATGCATGAACTACTTTCAGGTTTTATGTATACTTCTGAGTTATATTGAATGTACTAAATTTTAAATGATATTGATTGCTCATGCATATTTTATATTGTAAAGTCCTTATTTCTACATGGTTATTAAATTCTTATTCTTATATGGAAGTTTATTAGTATTTTGATATGAACAAATTGTACTTTATTTTATGCACAGTTTTACAAGGGTGATTGAACTTATGTGATGAATGAAAATGGTTTTTGGATGAATCCTTTAGCTACTTCCATAGAGAAACCCTAGGTGCACTTAGCTTATCTAGATATCCATGGACTATGTTCTAAAACGACTTCATCCATGAGCTTGACTCCGGATCAGAATATCTATTATATGTTATTTGCACCTGACTAGGTGCTCTGCTCCGGAAATGAATATCTGCTACGTGTTATTTGCATATGTTAGATTTTCTCATGTGAGGCATTGGATTCATTCTTCTGGACCAATTTTATTTCGTCTAAAAATAATTCTTTTTCATAAATATTTTGTCACATTAAGTTCTGACTTACTTGATGTTCAAAATGTGATTTTTGTTCTGAACAAAAGTTTGATATTGACCTAAGATTGAATTTAATTCCTTTAATAGTTCCAATTGATTTCTATTTTGGTAAAATAAATATTTATGTGATTTTAGCTTCTTTACATGGAATTCAATATACTTCCATATACACTTACGTATACTAAATGTATCTAAATATTTGGAATTCAATATACTTCCATATACACTTACATTTGGTATTGCATTGTCATTGTTAAGGCATATGTACATCTGAAGGCTGGTAGGACACCATCATATTGGTGGTTCCTACGCCGGTGATGTGCCAGAGTTAGGTCGTGACAAAAAATCACAACAGTTTTGCACATATTCTCCCCTAGAATGTATGTCTTAGCTCCACCTCAATTTGTACTTTCCTAGGAGTTTCCACATCTATTTCTTTATTACTCTTTAAAATAGTTTTTCTATTTTGTTTTCTTCCTATATTAATACACCAAAATTCAGCACATGAGAGATATGAGAGAAAGACAAGTGGCGATCAAACAAGTCCATATACAAATACTGTCATAGCCAGAAAGTATACTACATATATATGAAATGATGGTGCATTAAGCTTTCAAAAGACAAGTTATAAGAATGCCATGAAACTCAAGAAATATGTGAGAAAATATAGTAGAGACAATTAATGAAATCTGTCTATTTTTACAGTAATAATGTAGAAAATGTTTCCAAACATTATCTCTAAAGTATTTAGAACCTCAGCCATGTAATACCATGATTATAAAACTGTTTGGTTCCAATTAAAAAGTTTACTTAGTGATGAGAGTGAAATTGTAACGTGGAACTAGATGCACTTCTTTGAATTCAACTATTTTAGAAAATTTAATTGGCCATAATTCTATAAGAAAATTTGATTGACCATCATAATAAACATTCTTAGAATTATTTGAGGTACCATAGTACCATTATGAAATAAGTACAGCATCTCTAAAACATTGAATGAAATTATATATTGATAATTATGTATTTTTAAAATTTTTAATATTTCATAATATCATATGATTATATAATATTTTTTAAAACATGATTCTAATTTTGTGTTAAATATATAAAGAAAATTTATAGTTTGTTTCCTTTAGAGACACCTTATTATATAATAGTATTGCATGATATTTCATTTTGATCTTTAGTGATATTATAAGGTACAATTTTAAAATTATTTAAAGTACTTGAGAAAACAATAAATCTTATAAAATATCATTCGAGATATAACATCTCTAGAGAAACTATTTAATTATTTTAATATTAATAATTGATAAATTTTTAATAATTTTTAAATATTAAATAAATATTAATTATAATTTTATACATTTAATTTTTTATAAATTATTATTATATATTTTTTACAATTATATATATATATATATTAAATAAAAGAAAATCCAAAAGAGAGAAAAAATAAAATTGCAGTGTTATATCAAAATGCCACAAAACACTCCACATTTGTATTATGACACAACCACTTAGAATTGAAGTCTGTTTAAGAGGAAAACAAAATAACACATACCAATCTCAAATTTTTTTTTCATAAATTCATTACATGTATGTCACGCTCCAATTTAGGACACGTGACCGGCATAAAGAATTACCCTTCAGGTAATTACCTACCAGCCTAAAATATCAATGCAGTAAATATCATTCAAAATCATTCCTAAATGAATAATAATGTAAAATACACTTTCATAAAAATAATTCTAAGTTAAAGATTTATTAAAAATTTCGGCAGAGTTTCCCCTGAAACATGGACTATCCCAGGGTACAAATCTGTAAAAATATCAAGGTGGACATGCCCATCATCAACCAGAAGCCTCGTGGCTTAGCAAAAAAATAGTAAAAGGTCCATCATGGACTGTATGTTCAAATTACACAAACTATGCAATTTATATCTATAGACCATGAAAATAAACCAAACAAATATAAATAAGTCCTATCCAACATCTGTCCACAACCTTCAAGTATACTCTAACATTTACTACTCAGATAGTTTCCTACCAAGTCAATCAGCAAGTTCAAAAGGTGCAAGCGGAGCTGAAGGTAAATCCCCAATCTGTTGATATGAAAATGTTAAAGTGAGGGGTGAGTCCATTGACTCAGTGAATAGAAATCAAACTTACCAATTGATACATAAACCCCATCCTGTAACGTGCATTACCACTAAAATAATATGAAATCTCATTTTAGTACTCTTAAACATAATAAGCACCTAATGCACATTACATTCAGGAAAGAAAATAATTCTTACTTTATAATCATAATTTACATAATATGAAATTTGAAATAACAGTATATCCAATAGTACTTTAATCAAAGTATAATTTACTAGGATTCATCAATATATAGGAGAGAACCTAAACTGAGAAAACAGTATTCCCACTCCAGAGGATAAATTTCAACTGGAGGGTAACCCGATCCTCACCTTCGGGAACTGCACTCACTGAAGGGAAACTAAATTTCCTGTTCTCTTCTGGGCATTTTCATCTGGAGGAACCATTCACAATAACACTCAATCTTCTGTCAGAAACTACACTCACTGACAGAAGTACCCTTTATCAGGAACTGCCCTCAACTGATAATGGTTGCGACCTAGGTACACCTAGTAGTTCTACCACCACTCTACTACGGATCCCATATTACAGTTCTAAATTTCTTTCATAATTCTTATACCATTCATAATTCCAAAATATAAAAATCCAGATACTTTTCATACTGTGGAATATAACACAAAGTTTCACAGATATACATATATATCACTTTCTCAATTTTTCTCAAATCCATACTCAAATAATTTATTTATCCACTAGATAAATTTAACAGTTTAGGCATCAAGAGGTAAGTAAGAATCCACTCACCTTCAATTAGAAGTTTAATACTAAATTCCAATCTAACCTTGTGCTACTGAGTTGGGTCTGAATGAACTGGATCTAATACTCCTATACAGTAATTTAAACAAAGGCGCTTTAGTCTCACCTAGACTTAAATAAATCCCTTAATAATTTCTACAACTAATATTAGGACCAACAACATTAAAAGATCCATAATTTGAATACCCATTCAACGAGGATGTCATTACAGTTAAATCTCCTGGAAGCACTAGGTTCAGGAATTTAAACTAATTTAGCAAACCAGGGTTAATATAGGGACAAGGTGCTATGGAGTTATCAGCAACTAAACCAGGAAGAGAATTTTCTGAATTGTGCATTAAGTCAAACAGCTCATGAAATCAATTAGGAGCAAGGTAATCTTTAAGACATTCTGCGCTCACCCACACGATTAACACTGTAAAACTGATACCCAATTCCCAAAAGAAACAAAGAGTTACCCAACGAGTATTAAAGGAATTAAAATGCCTTGCACAGATCTTAAACCTCCATCAACGGATAAAAGGGAGTTTATAGTATAGGGGCGGGTGGCATCATAGCTAATACAGGGAAGGGAGTCTCACCTATGACCACTTGTCTGAGGCTGAAGGGAGATGGTCACGGTGGCAAGAGCATAACAGCGGTGGTGGAGCTCGTTTACGGTGTCCTTCACGGAAGCAACGGTGGCCTTTCTAACCCACAGTAAAAGCCAGCAGGGGCGTGAGGTAGCTAACACCGGCGGGTTTGGGCTGGGACACCGTGGCTTGGCTGTTCGTCATTCACGGTGATATGGTTCCCTACCGTCGGCGTGCAGAAAGAAGAAACCGAGAGAGATTTGTTTTTCCTCTTCTTCGCGTATGGGAGGCGCCGTTAGGTAGAGTGATTTGAAGGGGAATATCCTTTGCAGATGGGATATTTGGCTTTTAAATGGGGGAAAGGGCCATTTTGCAATTTGTTAAAAGTTGTAATTGCTAATTAGTCCCTGAGCTTTGAGTTATTTATAGATGAATCCTTTTTTTTTCACATTTAAAATTGCAAGTCTTTAATTTAGAATTTGGGCATTACAATGTAATATTGGGAAAAGTTAAATTTTGATGTGATGAGATGAGTGTCATAATGTGAAATGAGATAGAGTGGGTCAGTGAGAGATGAAGTTTGTGAGAGTCGCATTTTTCTAATAATATACCAACTCTCACCACTCACATGTGTGAGGGTTTGGCACTAGGACCATTGTTTTGAAAACTAGACCGGCCTAGTTGGTTGGAGCGGTTAAACCGTATGAACTGTGCCTTGGCTAGTCTAGTACACCTCATAAAATCGATGATCAAAATACCAAGAGAAAAACTGGTGACCCATGGTTGAACTAAAAAAACTGGTTAGGTCACTGGTTGTCTCGGGTTGAAGAAGAAGAAGAACTGACGAAGTTGGCTCTGGTTCGTGGTTCGCCATTGTCAGTGGCTCTAGTTTGTGTTTAGGGTCTTTCACCTTCATCGCTGATGACTCTCACTAATTGCAAGTATTGATAGAAATTTTTAGAGGTGATAAGAGGCTTTCTTCTTGAAGATGCTGGTTTCCTATTCCTACTTAACGAGCTACTACATAATGATGTACAAAAGACGCTATTAGAGGGTTGAAGGGTGCATAATGGCTTATAGCTTATAGAAGGTGTTTACTTAAGGGGTTAAACCACGTGGTGTAACTGTAACCACTAATTTTAACTATCAACACTACAAAAAATATATATATTGTTTTTAGAGGCAGAAAGTAAAGGCGAAATTTTTTCTGCCTCTATTAGAGGTGTAAATCAAATTTTTGAATGATAAAATTTGAAATAATTATGAATAAAAGCTAGAAAATAATTGCAATAGATTTTGGGGTGAAGTTATTTTGTCGCAAATGAATTTCGCCTCTAAATCCGTCTCAAATGATACAGATTTTGTTTTAGCCCAATTCCTTTTCTATCCTCTTTAGAGGGGGCAATAAAAGAGGAATTTTTCTAACTCAGTCTAAGCTGTTTGCCTCAGAGTAAAATTCTCTCTCCTCCCCTGAAAGATGACTTAATTACATAATCATTCCCTCTATTTTAAAAACCTATATAGCCCTCCACTGTAAATTAAAAAAAAAGTTAAAATTAAACCTAATTTTTTAAATGATGTTAAAGTTGACTATTATCTTTTAATCAAATTACTCTTTTGTATAATATGACTAAAATACTATTGATTTTATATAAGATGACCAAAATATCTTTTTCTTTCATTATTTTACTTCAATACTTTTTTTATGTTTTAGAAATATAGATACTTGAAAAAAAATATTTTTAATTTAAAAATATCATTATTTAAAAAAAAATTATTTTAAGAATATCATGACTTGAAAAAAATTTATTTTCTTTGTTTTAAAAATATAATTACTTGAAAAACATTTATTTTTTTTCTAAAAGTATTATTGCTTGAAAAAATTCTTTTTGTGTTTTAAAAATAAAGTTCTCTTTTGTTTTAAAAATATCATTAGTTGAAATTTTCTTTTTTTTGTTTTAAAATATAATTACTTGAAAAAAAAATTGTTTTAAAAGTAACATTGCTTGAATGATTTTTAAAGAATATCATGACTTAAAAAAAATTGCTTCTTGTGTTTTAAAAATATCATTACTTAAATTTTTGCTTTAAAAAATTATTACTTGAAAAAAAATATATTTACTTGAAAAAAGTTCCTTTTTTTCATTTACGAATATCATTACTTAAGAAAATTTTCTTTTTATTTTGTTTTAAAGTACCATTAATGAAAATAAAAATTTCCTATTTTGTTTTAAAAATATCATTGCAATGAAAAAAATTTATGTTTAAAAAATATAATTACTTGAAATTATTTACTATTCGTCGTCTTGCTGAGTGAGACTACTAGCTGTTCATCGTCTTAATAAGTGAGTGTGTGTTTCAAATAAGGATAATTATGTCATTCTAATTTGTAATATTAGTTTTTTTTTTAAAAAAGAATCTAAATATAATATTCTTAATAGAGTTAGGTTAAGGGGAGTTATGTGTATTTAAAATACAAGGAAGAGATGTGTAATTAAGTTTTTTTTCCTAATTTTTTTACTTTTTAAAATTAATTAATTATTTTTTATATATTTTGAAATATTTTTTGTATTCTTTGTACTATTCATCCATAACTTTTTTTTACTATTCATTCTTAATTTAAAAAGTTTCTAAAAAACAAAAAAAAAACTCAAAGTTTTTTTAGAAAATACATGATATAAAAAGTAATTAATTAATTTTAAAAAGTTAAAAATTAAAAAAAATTAAAAAAAAATAAACAAAGGCCCCTCATACAATGGGCGGTAGGGCAACAAGCCCTTATTTTTTATTGGCAAAGGGGCGAGGATGGTGTTTATATGAAATTTATGACATAATTACTCTCACTGATTTTATTTTTACGTTGTATTCTTAAACTGTGTCAAGCTAGGAAGCACAGATACGGACGCAGGACACAAGACATAGGACATAGGACACGGGACACAGGACACAGGACATGAGATATGACACAACACGAGAAATTCTAAGAAATGTAGGACACGACACGGCATGTATATATATATATATTTAAAAATTTATATAAATATATATAAATCAAATAACATAAACATAATTCTAAATAGATTCATATTTTATCAAAATATTGAACATTTACATTATATTTCATAACAAACAAACAAAAAATGATATGAACTCTTTCTGTATGAAATATTAATATTCCATCCAAAAATAAATACAATTACAGCGAATATTACCTGGTCATTCTAATTCATCCATTCATAACAAAAAAACAGTCAAGGGATATTACTTATTCATTCTAATATATTCCTTCCTTAACATATTTACTACATCCAAACAAAAAGATTAAACTCTAGTTACTTTACTAATCAGTACAATTTTCTTAATTGACATCGATTAATAGCATCTTCATTATAACTCTTGTCGCATTATTAGTAAAAGTCATGGCCTCTATTGATCAAGTGATCCCATTGATCACCTGCAACATCCTACATCTTGCTGCTTCCTTGTTCATATTGTGGGGTTATTCTAGAAATGAGCTAAAGATTGTTTATATTGTGGGTTTTTTCTATTGAGAGAAAAAAAGGTTTAAAGCAAAAAAAAATATTTTTTTTTCTAAAAAAAATGGAAAAAATGACAAGCCATGTCCAAGCTGTGTCAGCTGCGTGTTCATGCAAAAAAAAATTATTTTTTTATTTAGACACATCCATTTGTGTATCAGACATATGTTGTCACTATTTCAATACTGTATCCGTATTCTAGGAGTGTCCGGCACACAAACACAGTATCAAAATGCTATGTTCGTGCCTTATAAGTATCAAGTTATCAACTAGCTAGTGAAAGGCTAGCTACACCCTTAGTTGACTCTCATCGACAAGGAGATATATATAATGGTGATATTTAGATAGATATTGATATAAAATAGAAAAAATTATTTGTGTTTTAAAAAACATTATAATTTAAAGTTATTTAAATGTGACGACCTAATCCAGGTATGTGACCAGCGTAAGAACTACCATAAAGCAGTTCCCACAAGCCTGACAGGTGCTAACACAAATAATAACAATTAATAAGAATAAAATGTTACCATTTACTAACCAAAGGTCAAAACTTTTTCTTGCAGAAAATTGGACAGAGTCTCCCCTAAAAATTGAGCGTTCCCAGGGGTACAACACACCAAAAGAAGTGGACAAGCCACTTTACTATCTAAGGACCTCAGTGGCCACCACAGCACAGTACACAGTACAGAATTTAGTTCCTATAGTATTCATACATAATATCACTTGCACTAGAAAATGCATTCACAGTACTATCCTACACATGCAAAACCTACCATCTGTCCACATTACATCCATAAGGTGCTCCATTGTCCCTTCTAGAATTAACCCACCAGATTTCCAAGGTAGGTTCCTAAGTTGCCGGACGATCACAAGGTGAGGGTTTTGTAGCGCTGTCTAAAAAAAAAAGTAAAGGGATGAGTTTGCAGACCCAGTGAGTAGAATTAACCCCACAAAGTCTTAGGTTATGAAACAATCTTAGAAGTATATTACGCACTGATAAGCCCAGAATAAGTTATAAATCATAAAAACTCTTTGATATAGGAAATTTTCTCAGTATAAGTACAATTCACAGAAATATGAACACATTTAACAGGATGGATCTACTGCTTATTCACAAGAGAAACTCTCACTAATACAGATATCAGACACTGCACTGAAACAAGATGGCTGTCCAAAACAGCATTCAAATCACTGAGGTACAAATCCGATGTAATCTCACGAATAATGCTATGTCAAAGTATGGTCCATGGACAATCACTTAAACTAGGTGCAAAAGGTTTTCTCTAGGGAAGTAGCTAAAAGATCCATCAAAACCACTTATAATTTCACAATATATAATTCTTGAACAAAAGAATATAATAAAGAGAATAAATAAATTTTTTTTTCAACATAACAACATAATAATGTACATTAAAGTCTAATTCTTTTACCACTTCAAAGATTCACACATATCACATTAACATAATTCTAGCACCAAGGAATAAGTTTAATTGGTACCCAAATCATCACAATAAATATGGCATCATACATATTATCACTACACAAAATAACCCATTACAGCTTATAAAATCAGCAATTTCTCTCAAAGAGGGGGAATGTTCTACTCACCTACTAAAAAAAATGAACCCACTTACTCTTACTAGCTTTCCTCTTAGAAATTCTTCTTGCAAGCCACCATTTTCTTAAAGTCCTGGAAGTACCTCCTCTCTTGAGACCTTTATGGCAAAACATGAAACTCAAGGTTTTACACTCTTACTCATTCATTACTAATGTAAATTTAAATTATATTCTTCTTTTCTACAATTTATTTTTCAGCCACCTTATCTAAAGTCAAAATAGCATTTACCTTGTTCAGACTTTCAACATCTCTTACAACTACCAAGTAAAGACATTCCAAGTTAAATAGAAGTTTAAGTAGAGTTTCTGTAACAACTCCGTAAAATAGAGGAAGGAGTGCTTCACGGCTGTCTTGGTGTTATACAGAGTAACCCATAGCTAAACAAGCTAGAATAAAAAATCTGACCAGCTTTCACCATCCTTACAAAAATCTGGAACTACCCCGTGAAGCAAGGCACAACTTAGCAGAAAATTTCTGCACCAATCTGAAACAGAGGAGATTTTGTGATTCTTTGACACCAACTAGTAGTCATCGTAACCAACCAACTTTAGACCTCCCTCACTCGTGACAGAATCAGTTTTGCAAACCAAAAAATATGGAAACCAGAAGAAAGGAAATGGAACCACAACGTTGCCAGTAACAGAACAGAGATTGACGCAAGAACAGCAGCAGCTACAAAAAAATGATAAAGTCCCCATTTGAATGATATGGTAAGCTATGATGGTTTCAACGTGGTGGTGCCTAACAAAGCCATGTAGTGCTTGGAGCAATCTTGACCATTCTAGCTTAATTGCACAGAGTGATACACATAATAAAGGTCTTTCTTTTTTTATTTCCTTTGACATTTACTGTTGGCTATTTAAATAAATAAAACTTATTCTTAGCCCAATAGTTAAAAACAAAATTCTATTGAGGATAAGAGCATTACATTAAATTATATTCTCTCTATAAAATATATAAGTATTAAACGAGGTGGAAGCCTATTTTCTAAAACAACACTTTTAGTGATTATTTGAGCTTTATATATGTGGGAGAAAGTATCTCACCATTATAGTTCTATTAATAATGTTGTCTTACACACAATATAAAAATAATTACTCCATGGTTGTTTTTCCCTTTTTTTTGTTAATGAAAAAAAGGTCATATTGGTTTATATTATAAATTGTAATGGTATTAGAAAGCAAATCTTCACAATCTTCTGGGCTCTGTTCTCAATAAATGAAGAAAATTAAAAGTAGATTATAGGTATATATATATGGTTGAATGGAGCAAACCCATTTAGGGTCAAAGCAAGGGGTTGGACAAAGAAAGAGCGCCCTGGAGTAGGTGAGAAGTGGAAGGGTGTCTGTTGTTGGACCAAGTTGCTTTGCTTGTCATAGTCATAGTCATCAGAATTAGTAAAGCTTTCTCGGTTTGGATGAGCTTATGCTTTTGAACAGATGCTTCAAATAGAAGTATTTTTTTTAAAAAAGTAGGTATTTGGTGTTTAAATGTAATTACACAGAAGTGATTTTACTAAAACAAGCAGATATCCTGTGTTTGGATGTAAAAATGTAAAAGTACTTTTGAGCATGTAAAATTATCAAAAAAGACATATAAAAGTGCTTTTTAGAAAATTTATGAAATCTTTTAGATGCATATGTGTTTAAAAAGTTTTTTCTCTCTTCTATTAGACCTGATTATTTTTTAAGCGTCATATTTGATGTTTTTCTGAAAAGTAGGTATTCTGCTTATTTTTAAAATAAGCCTTATAAAATAATTTACATCCAAATAGTAAAAATAAAAATAAGAAATTTTTTTTATAAAAATAAGCAACTTTTTTTTTTTCATTTAAGTGGATCCAAACGACCCCGTCAGCAAAGCATTCATTTAATTTAAATCACCACGCCCCAAGTTGCTCCGTGTCCCTTCCCTCAAGTAATTGCTTATTTGGCATGTAAATCCCAGGGCTCCTACTCACTACAAATAGTTCTGGAATTGACTAGTAACAAAATAGAATAACTATCATTCCAGAGTCTCATAATAGGAATTATTAAAAAAGTAACTGATATATGTACCACTACAAAAAAAAAATGACTTTTTTTACGGCTTTTTTCATCACAAAAAGTACTGAAAGTCGTCACTAATGATATTTAGTGACAACTTTTCAACCTTTAGTGATGACTATAAGTTGTCGCTAATACTTCGTTGCTAAAGGTTTTCAGTGACGAAAAAACAGGTTGTCACTGAAGGTAACTTTTTGTGACGACTTTTAAGCGTCACAAAAGATATATATATATAGTAACGCCTATATGTCGTCACTAAATGTGCCTTTAGTGACGGTAATAGTCATCACTAAAAGTTTTATTAACCCAATAATTTGTTAAGTTTTTTATAATCCGTAACTAAAGTCATCTTTTGTGACGACATTCTTTTGGTGTGTTGTACCCCTGGGAATGATTCTGTGACGACATTCAAAATGTCATCACAGATGGTGGTTTCTGTGACGCCATTATTGTCATCACAAAAGTCACATTATGTGACGACATTCAACATGTCGTCACAAAAAGTGGATTTTGTAACAAAAATAGACATACTTTTGTTGTGACTAAAGCTTGTTTTTGTGATGATATTGTAATGTCGTCACGAAAATCATTTTTTTAAGAAGAAAATTCTTAATTTGAAACCATTTTTTGTGACGATATTAGCATTATCGTCACCAAAACCCTTTTTTGTGATGGTTTTGTTTTCACAAAAATTCCTATATTTTATTAGAATTAACTAATATATATATTTGAACATGTTATAACACAACTGGAGAGCTTGATTGAACAACATAATATTTCAAAATACATAAAATTTAAAAATATATGTTTCA